>CAUYRH010140103.1:0-23558 GCA_963574655.1 Perodicticus potto
CTGTCTCAGCTCTTTGGAAAGAGGGGAAGACATAATCTTCCTGCGAATGTGGGAAGGTGCATTGAAATGTCTTTTGCGGTTCTTGCTTCGGTCAGAAGTCACAAAGGGATTGAACTTCATTTTGGCCGCTGCCTCTCCGGCGATGGCCGCAAAAGGGCGGTATCAGTTATTTTTATAATTCTTCTCCTTGGTGCATTAAGTACTATACAAGTGACAGCATATGGCTTATTAGTAGTAGTTTCTGGCTTCAAGTCTTTCAGTAGCCTAAATGTGGATGAAACCTATAGCAACTTAAGGGGGATGAGAAACTCACAATTACCTTACTGTCTTTCAGAGAGTCTTTCTTAGAGTGTCTGAATGTGTTCTTGATGGAGTTTTCATTAACATCGTTTTGGTGCCTTTTGTTTTCTGATATTTGGATATTATCTATAAATATCAATATGGTAGGGCCCAGACAATGCTGCACACTGACTATCACCTGTGTGTGTAGCTCAATCCATGAGTGGCCTTTGTTCACTCCCCGAGATGACCAAGATGAAGGCACCTCCAGCCAAACGCTCATCTTCCTCACTGCTCTCATCCTGACACGGCTTTAGTCCCCCACACGCTCTTTCCTGCCTCTTGGCTATTCTGAACTTTTTTCAGTGGTCAGAATACGCCATATTCTTTCTTCCTTCTATTCCTTTTGGCATTGGTTTTTTTCCTCTCTGCTGGGAACACTTCTGCTCATCCTTTGTTAATTTCTACTAAAATGTAGGTCTCAGGTCAAAACTAAGAACACACAACTCTTGTCGATTGTTCCTCCCGTGCACTTCCCTCCACATCCCTAACACAACACTGATCATACTTGTGTGTATGTGGGCATATACCACTATATACCAGTTGCTTGTAAACACATTTATGTATATATACATGATCTATGTACCCACCCAGATCGCAAGCTTTGTAAAAAGACTGTGTCTCTTTCTTCACAGTTATAACTCCCAGGAATTAGCACACCTAGCACATAACAGTGCTCAGTAGGGATGTGTTGAGTGAAAAAAGAAGCTTTAAAAATATCCTACTTGCTCAAGTCCATTGATTGTGGATGAATGTTCAGGCATTTTCATGGGCTGAAAAAATAATAAAAAGTTATGTATATTGCTAGTTTTAGCTACATTCTCACATTTGCTATGCTTTTCATAGATCTAGCAGTTTGGGGACCAAAGCCTGTAGTGTTTTGCACAAGTATGTAGATGAACCGTGTGAGTAATAGTGATCACTAACAAGTGATAACTAACCCTTGTTCGTGATCACTATTACTGAATTTATTCAAACTTTTTAAAAACTCTGATTCTACTCTTTTTATAAAACTCTATTACTGAATTTATTCAAACTCTTTTTATAAAACTCTGATTCTATGAGCACTTTAGGATTTAGACCTGGCAACCTTTTAAAATTTAGTATAAATGTAAACCAAAGCTTGAGCATAGAAGAGCAACAAAGAATAAAATAAAATAAAAAGTAAACAAAAGGTACTTATTTTGGCTTCACATTTGCCAGTAAGCCTTTGCTTTTTTTTTTTCTCTTTTTCTTTTTTATTTTATTTTATTTTTTTTGAGACAGAGTCTCATTTGTCACCCTGGGTAGGGTGCCCTGGCATCACAGCTCACAGCAATCTCAAACTCTTGGGTTCAAGTGATTTTCTTCCCTCAGCCTCCCCAGTAGCTGGGATTACAGATGCTCACCACAATGCCTGCCTATTTTTTTAGAGATGTGGTCTTGCTCTTGCTCAGGCTGGTGTCGAACCTGTGACCCCAGGCAATCACCCTGCCTCGGCCTCCCAGTGCACTAGGATTACAGGTGTGAGCCACCGCACCCAGACTTTTTCTCTTTTTAATTGGTCAGATTGAGGCATTAAAGAAAAGTTTTATCTGTTTCAATTCTTTGTACATTTACCTATCTTACAATTTTATAAAGCTAAATAATTTAAAAATTGATGAGTAAAGAGAAATGAATAATATGCAATGCTTACAAATTAATGTGCAATGCAGGATATGTTGCTTTCCTAATTAAATTATTGCAATGGCTCCTCGTGCCCTAGAAAATAAATACCAACATATTTAGGCTAACAGTGAAGGCCCTCTAAAATCTAGCTCCAATCAATCTTTCAAAGTCTTCTTTCATCATTACCCTTGGTAGTTTCTTCTTTACTCTAATAGAAGCGACGAGCTGTTTGCTATGCCAGCACACAGTAGATGTTCAAATATTCGCAAATATAAGAAACTGGGTTTGCTTTAACTGAGTGAAATTTAGTGGGCCATAATTAAGAAGACTTTCTCAAATGTAATGTCAGAATCAACCTGGAGGGCTTATTAAAACTCAGATTGCTGTCCCACCCCCCACAGAATTTCTGATTCCATTGGTCTGTGTTGAGGCCTGAGAATGTGCCTTTCTAATACGTTTTCCAGACAATGCTGATGGTGCTGGTCCAGGGACCACACTTTATGAGAATCACTGGTTTGCTTGTTAACGTCCATGGAACTTTAATGCTGAAAGTGCAAGTTCAATATGAGTTGAGCTGCCTTTGTCTACACAAGAATGGTTCCTTGAAAGCCAAGTCACATTGTGCCAGTCCTCCACTCAAAACTCTTAGACTGGCCCATCATTTTACTCCAAGGAAAGCTGTGGCCCACAGCTACATGTCCTTACTCTCCCCTCCCCAGTCATCTCTCTAGTCTCATCTCCTTCTGCCCCAACTCCCACTCTGCCGAAGCCTTGTGGACCTCCATGGTCTTTCCTTTGACACGTCAGGCACCATCCTGTCTTAGGATATTTGCTCTAGGCATTCCCTCTGCCTAAAATGCTCTTCCTCCAGTTAAATATTTGGCCAACTTCACTGTCTTCACCTCTTTGCTCAAATCTTACCTTCCCAGTGCTAAGGGCCACCCTCATCATCCTGTTCAGTACCGCACCTTGCCACTCCTCTTTCCAACCCTGACTCTGGGCCCCCATGAATCCCTCTTAACCTGTTCTATTTTTTCTTCTTTGGCGATATAAGCCCTATCACCTGCCACATACTATATACATCACTTATTAATTCTATTTATTGTCTGTCTCCTCTACTAAAATATAGAGAGAGGGAAGGGATTTTCGTTTCATTCCCTGATACATCCTAAGCACTTGGCACATAATAGGCACTGAATATATCGTCATTGCATGAATGAATAAATGGATACACTAGATATATTGTACAACATACTATTTCAAGGAAATGCTATATAGTAGTAATTTTCTAAAAATACATACCCATTGTCTTACAAGATAGTTAACTTATCTAGGTTACTCAAATTCTTTTTCTTTTCCCTTTTATCTTCTTGGTCATTCATATATATATTCTCATTGTTAGACATTTCTATTAGTGGTCTGAAGTTATGAAATACATACACATATCTATTATTTAAACATATCCTTTACAAAATACCATTAGGACTGAATATGTTCTAGGTTGAAAGAATGTTCTAAGCAGATCCTTTAGTCAGCACATAGAGAATAGGATCCTATATTTTAGTCCCTAAGGTTCTGTGAATTTTAAAGAAGTAATTATTCTTGACAAAGGTATTTTCAATCAGTAAAGACCAGAACCCCTATAGTATTATTTCCCATGTTTGGCTTATAAGACAATAATTATTATAATATTATAATACTTGTTTTCATTTCTTGAAGGTTTGCTGTATGACAGGCACCGTGCTAATCCTCTTATCTTATATTCATAGTTTATCTTACACGGTTCTTATCATAACCCCACCACAGGGAGGAATTTCATATACGAAAAATTGAAGTCCAAAGAACTTCACTAGCTGGCACATGGTCACTCACGGTAACAGGCAGTGAAGACATCTAATCTGGATCTGTGTGAAGCCTATTAAAGTGAAAGTCTGAGTACAAAGAAGGAGCAGGACTAAAACGGAATTGCAGAAGACAGTTATAATCATGAATCCAAATTTGGGGCTTGATTTTGAAAGTGAGCCATGCCATATTCTATCTTCTACTATATTTAAGAAAGAAAGCTAGCAATAGCAAGCCCATTCAAATGTCATACACACAACTCCTCCTTGATTTTACAAAATATATATTTTAAAAAGCAATATAGGTTTCTCTTTTAAAAAGGCACCAATTAATCCCAAGGTTTATTATCTATTGTATTACTCCCTTCCTGTCACTGTTTTTGGGCTAGAACATGGAGTCCTTGGTGGAGAAAGGAAAGGCTACAATCATCAGTCTCCATTAATCATCTTAAGTGGCTTCTGTTGTGTAATGATTTCCAAGCTGATAGATGCATAAATACTGATGTGGTTAAATGAAATATTCATCTACATTTAATATCTACACAATCTGTACATGCAGTCTTCATAGTCACGTTTCAGATAATGTCCCATGAATTAAGAAGATCGTTTTACATTTTATTTTTTTCAAGTAAACCTTTTCTTGGAATTATATCAAAAAAAGGCAGAATCCATTCTATAAGAGTTTAGTATTTTGGGGAGGGCATGGAATATTAGGTTTAAATCTGGTGGTACATTAGAGCAGCGTCAACCAAAGTGCATTCATAATGAAACAAAAACCTGTGTTTTTTTTCCATGTTTAAGTTCACTGTAGAGGTAAAAGGTAGCATGACCCAAGTGCAGGTAATTTAATCAGATTCATTGTTTATGCTTAACTCTTGCAGTTTTAAGATCATCTTAAATATCTCTTCTTCTTCATCATTCTTTTTTCTCTTATATGTGTGTTAGTCATCTTGTTTTCCAAAATGTGGTGCTACAGGAAACACTTTTACATTATGAAGAGTGAGAAAGGAGATTACTTTTAGGAATATTGTACTGTTTTCACACAACAGGTGGAAAATTCTTGCCTCATATCAATAAAGAAATTAACTGATATCTGAGTGTATTATCTGAGAATCTCATGACCTCCCTCTCTTGGGCCAGGATGGAAAGAGTCATCTCTTTTGCACAAATCATTGCTTTTTCTGGGAACCATGAGTTCACTTACATTTGCAAGCATCTGGAGCAGAGAAAGGTCTGCGAAGGTCACGGTAAAAGCCTGGCTTACACCTCTGGCAATGCTGCCCTTCCGTGTTGTGCTGACAGTCATTGCAGACACCACCACTACGGTTCCCCGATGCCTCCCACACATCAATGTCAAAGTGACAGGCATCAGCATGCCCATTGCACTTGCAGGCTGGAAGAAAGAAGCAAGAGAAGAACACAAATAATTGAAAGTAAAGTAACAGAGTCTCTCATATTCAGGTAGTTAAAATGGGACAAGAAGATTGTTAATTCTTATTTTTAGTTTCCTGAATAGTTAAAAGTATAAGAATTAAAACAATATAGAAAGATATACATGGAGACCTCTAGCCTCTCCATCCCCTTTCCCCTGCCTTTAATAGATTTAATACTTTCTAAAAAAGTTTCTCATGTAGCCTTCCAGTTTTTCATTATAAATTGTTAATTAAAAAAATAAGTTTCAGGATATGTGTGAAAGTCAACAACGTACATTTGTCTAGTTGGGCAGAGATATTATAGTTATCTTACCACTTGGGGCTGATGTTTGTTTTGGAAAGACTATCTGAGGGGCTACCATTGTTTTTCCCTCCATGATGCTAATGTTTCACTGTTACATTCCTGATGCTCCCCAAGGGTCATGTTTGTGGGTCTCCTGACCTTGCTAAGAAAAGCCGTGATTGTCAGGCATTCTTTGAAAAATGATAATTCATACTGCAGATACAGGTCTGAATTCATGTTTACTAATAAGCCTGGAAGAAAACTTCTGGTGGACAAGGCTCAGTAACGTGGCAAGTAGATTGACTGATTTTTCATGAAGTACTACTATTCTTCAGCTGCCTTTGTATTGGTGAATATGAGGGAGACTCCTATAACAGCCTCATTTTTATTATAGAAGAAGATTACCTGTAATCTTTATTATATAACAATTTCTGAAAGGCACTTCTAAGAACATCAGATCAGTAGCAGTGAGTGACAAATCTTTGTGTTGTATATGTATTTAGATATGCAGTTGGTTTCTGTGGAAAGGGCCAGAAAGGCACTCTAGGAATTTAGGAGAAATTCTTAAGATTCTCTTGATGAGTGATTTAGAATAAGAATCCAGACTTTTTTGTGGAGGTCAACTGTATTTGAAAATATTTGTGCTATTGTTTTTCATTGTTTCCTTGATGTGTTATGATGTTTTGGCCAGATTCATATCTTTAAGAAGTATATTATATGATAATTTAAGATTTATGATTAGAGGAAATCCTTTACATTTCCTAGAAACAAAAACAAATCAGTTATGATTCCACATTAGGTATGAGAAGAGACGTCTCACTACTTTACCCACGGTGCTAGCTTTTTAAAATTCTTGTAAAATAGAGGTTTGTGAGTGTAAACGTTGTTATGGGTGTGTTCATTTCTCTGAACATTTTAAATTGAAAATAAAAAAATAGTTCATGTTCCCATAGTTTTTACCCTCCTGTTTAATCTCCAACCTTAAACCCAAAGTTAGTCCTGGTAGGGAAATCTCATTCTTTATTTACCAGTTTCATTTCAAATTTGATTCATCATTTAAAGTTATCACAAGTGAAAAGGAAAGGCATCATGATATTGTGGAAAAAAGTATCTAATTTAGAGTCTGAGACGTGGGATCAAGTCCTGACTCTATTATTTACTAACTTTGGCAAGTCACTTAATCTTACTAAGCCTCATTTTCCTATCTCTAAAACAGAATTAATACCATTTGGTTTATTCATGGTTTTCTTATGTCAAATTCTCAAGGAAGGTCTGAGATCTCATACAGTGTCCCAGCAAATAGGTAAAACACTGTTGGCAAAACAGCCATATTGACAACTTTGCGAACAGTAACTGTTTCTGATGGTTGAAGTCATTGTGGGCAGTGACATGGGCTATATTTGTGTGGGCAATAGTGTTCATCACCCACCACTTTATGTTGTGTTTCTAGAGACAACAAGAAGTCCACAGATAAGTTTACCCTCCAAAGAAGGCTGTTGAACACTGTGGGCTTGTTACTTACTTCTGCACTCTTTAGGAGCCCCTGTTCTGCCATCAGCTGCCTCCCAGGGCCGGTCATTGTACAGTGGTGCACAGTGCTGGCAGTGGCTGCCTGCGGTGTTGTGCTTACACATACACTTCCCATGGACCTACAGACGACATTAATTAACAGGTATGAGCACAAACAATGCTAGGAAAGAACATTCTTCCCTTAATCTCCCTCATTGGTTGGCTTTAGCCATAAGACATTCATTTACTTTCCTCAAGTTAGCAATCAAAAAAGAGATCCTTTCTTTAGTTTGGCTTGTGACTAATTAGAAAGATTAAGTGACATGTTTTCTTGGCTGTAGGATATATGACCCTAACAAACATTTCTGAGGTACTGGGTAAGCATTAAAGTAAGTTTTTAATATTTTTAAAGTTTTTCTTCTTTACCCCAAAATAACACATCTTTGCTGTAAAAGTTTAGAAATCTGTAATCTCATCACAAAAAGACATTAATATCAACATTTGGAGCATATATTTCCAGTACTTTAAGAATCTAATACAATTATAGTTACAACTTTTTTGTATAATATATTGAGAATATCTTTCCATTTCATTAAATATTCTTGTATACTACATTTTTTTTGAGTTTGAGACAAACTCTGACTATGTCACCCTTGGTTAGGTGCCATGGTGTTGCAGCTCACAGCAACCTCAAACTCTTGGGCTTAAGTGATTCTCTTGCCTTAGCCTCCTGAGTAGCTGGGACTACAGGCGTCTGCCACAATGCCCAGCTATTTTTTGTTGCAGTTGTCATTGTTGTTTAAGTGGTCCATTGGGCTCGAATCCACCAGCCTTGGTGCATGTGGCTAGCGCCGTAACCATTGTGTTATGGGTGCTGAGCCTACATATTTTAATGGCATGCTGGTATTATATATAATTTATCTGATCAATCACCTATTTTATTGCTATTTAGGCTTTTAAATATTTTTATGTATTATGTATGTATATACGTATATTGTTAAGCTTTGAATACATTTTGTCCTAAAGACTCAGCATTTTTTTCTTGACCACGTAGCTCAAAGTAGTTTAAGATTTATTAGAATAGTAATTCTCATAGAGAAAAATACTTCAGTAGAATTCTTAGGGACATGAGAACTCTAATTTTTTTGGTGTTATCTCACTAATAATGTCTAAAAATTAGTATTTTGGATTATCTGCACTATCTCCTAATGACTAAGAATTGTTATGAATTCCCACACCAAGATGCATTTATTGGTGCATTTATTACATGATGTAATATCTGTACAAATGAAAAGTTTGCAAAGTAGCTCAGAACGGGGTTCATAAATATGCATCTATGAGGTTTTTTTTTTTCCCTTGAGAAACACTGTTAAAGGTAACTCAGCATAAAGGTAACAAATTATATCAACCAGACATCAACTATTTATCAAATATCTACATGGGAGAGTCACTATGCTAGGCTGTGTTTGGTATAAAAGCATTACAAAACACATTATCTGTCTTTAAGAAAGATAATAGTGTTGGGCGGCGCCTGTGGCTCAGTGAGTAGGGTGCCAGCCCCATATACCGAGGGTGGCGGGTTCAAACCCAGCCCTGGCCAAACTGCAACAAGAATAGCCAGGCGTTGTGGTGGGTGCCTGTGGTCCCAGCTACTCCAGAGGCTGAGGCAAGAGAACCGCCTAAGTCCAGGAGTTGGAGGTTGCTGTGAGCTGTGATGCCATGGTACTCTACCGAGGGCGATAAAGTGAGACTCTATTAAAAAAAAAAAAAAGGTATAGTGTAGTTGGAGAAAGAAAGACTTATGTAGAAAAAACAACAAATGAGACAGTAAATAAATGCCTAACAAGCAAAATGACATTGGAGTTCAAAAGATGCAGCAATCACATAGGTTGGTGGTCGTGGAGGGCTCTGTGAGAGGGGCTGGGAGTTGAGCTGGGTCTTGATAGATTAGGCAGCACTTCTAGCAGCCAGAAGGGAAGAAACTTTCTAAGCAAAGAAAACACAAGAACCAAGGTATACAGAGAATATGTGAGCAAAGTTTATTTCAATGTATCCAAAATATTTTGATTGCAACATAAAAGGAACTCCTAAAAATGACATGTACTCAGAGTGGCCAAACCAAAAGAAGTCTCTAAAGGAAAGTTCAGCAGACCTGGAAATAGCCACACCAGTGCACTGATGCACTCACTACTGCTTGCCCTGAGACAATCCTCGGGTGAGGTGTGTATTTCATCCAGGGCTTTCTTTGTTTTATTACTTTCCTAATGTATTTATCTCTGGTTCCACTGGTGGAGGTAGTCTGGAAATGCAGTTATCTAAGTGTGTTGTATGACTGCTAGGGGTTTTACGCTCATGGAATGTTCAAGTGCAGGAATTAAACACAGGATTTAGAGGACTACAGGCTGCTTAGATGATGCCTAAGAGTTATAATCTGGAGAATTTCAAAAATAATGTCTTGGTCGCCATCTTGCTAAATTTGTATTATAATATAAGGAAGGAAGTCCTTTTAATTCTCAAGGATTAGTAAAGACATAGGTGGGGTTTTTTTTACTTTTTTTTTTTTTTGACTTCAGATTAATATGAAGGTATAAACGATTAGGTTATAATGTTTGCATTTGTTAGGTAAGGTCTCTGTTGTAGCTGTGTCCTGCACCCAGGAGGTGTGCCATGTACCCTTACATTGTGCCCACTAGGTGGGGGCGTACCTCTCTTCCTCCCTCCTTCCCCACCCAACTTGAATTGAATTGACTTTCTCTTGTGTGGGCCTGTATTAGTTTGTCTACTGGCTTCATATTAGTATTGAGTACATTGGATACTTGCTTTTCCATTCTTGTGATACTTTTAAGAAGAATGTGTTTCAACTCCATCCAGGGTAATACAAAAGATATAAAGTCTGCATCTTTTTTATGTCTGAATAATATTCCATGGTATACATATACCACCATTTGTTAATCCATTTCCTAGTTGGTGGGTATAAGACATAGGTGTTTTTTAAAAAAGGAGGGACTGGTTTCTTGGAGTAAGATGATGTTGTAAAAATTTTTGTTAATTTTCTTTACAGAAACTCAACTAATATTTTAGATGCAATTCACTTTGGTCTTGGAATGCCGAAGTATGACTTAAGGCTTCTCTTCATGATAATCTCTGATGTGAGCTGTTTATAATAGAAGTCCCACAGATTTATAAGGGCTTACTACACCTTGTCATCCACACATCCAGGCAAGCTCTACAGACAAATCTGCACTTAAGTTTGGAGAGCTGCAGGAATTCAATGTCTACTTCTCTGTAAGAGTGAGGGCCTTTTATTTTAAGTTCTTGCTGCTGGATATCTCATTTTTCCCTCTTCATTTTTGCAAAGAATATGAAGTAGAGATACTTTAGTCCTACTGCTTTTATTAAATCTTTTAAACTCAGTATTCCCTCTCATTCTGAAAAAATAGACATTTTTTCTTTTTTTGAGATAGAGCCTCAAGCTGTCACCCTGGATGGAGTGCTGTGGCATCACAGCTCACAGCAACCTCAATTCCTGGGCTCAAGTGAGTCTCTTGCTTCTGCCTCCCAAGTAGCTGGGACCACAGGCGCCTGCCACAACGCCCGGCCATTTTTTGGTTGCAGCCATCATTGTTGTTTGGTGGGCCCAGGCTGGATTCAAACCTGCCAGCTCAGGTGTACATGGCTGGCGCTTTAGCCCATTGAGCCACAGGCGCCAAGCTGACATTTTTTCTTATCAAATAACTTTTACATGGTAAGTTGTTTTTTTTTAAGCTCTGAGTAAAAGCTAATGATTCTTTGTTTTGATTGTAGTATTATTTCAGATAAAATGGAGTCTTTGGGAAAAATGACTGAGTAAGAAGAATCTTGCAAGGTTGAAGAGTTAAATAAAGTGAAGGCAGCTAACAAAAGTTGCACAATGGCCATTGGTAGGAAAAGCATTTTGTAGTCTAATTCTCAAAACATGTCAAAATCCAAAAAAAACAAGGAAAATATACATAAAAACATATATAAATAATTTGATAGAATTAGACTCAGAGCACTCTGGGAGGCTGAGGCAGGTGGATCACCTGAACTCAGGAGTTCAAGACCAGCCTGAGCAAAAGCAAGACCTCGTCTCTAGTAAAAATAGAAAAATTAGCCAGATGTTGTGGTGGGTGCCTGGGAAAGAGAGAAAACCCCTCTCTACTAAAAATAGAAAAGTTATCCAGGCATTATGGTGGGTACTCAGGAGGCTGAGGCAAGAGGATTGCTTGAGCCCATGAGTTTGAGGTTGCTGTGGAGCTGTGACGCCACCATACTCTAGCCAGGGTGACAGAGTGAGACTCAGTCTCAAAACAAAACGAAACAACCCAACAACAACAAAGACAGAATTAGAATCAGAGCTCCTAGAATAAACTAGCCAACTCCATCCCTGTGCTAAGGGGATCATATGGAGTTCCGTCTGAAGAAGGCTTTAGAGAAAACGTTGAGGTGTGTAAAGTAAAATATGTTAGAAAGCAAGGTCAGTGAGTGCTACCTGAACAAGACTGCTCAGTTGCTAAGGCTGTGCCTTCAAGGGTACACAGGATTTTCCTTAGGGAGCAAAGACAAGAAGATAAGGACCCCAAAGGAATATTCAAGGAACAATCAATAAATAAATCAGAGGTATATACTGGAGAGGTTGGTTCAACTCAGATCATAGAACGTACTACACATCAGTTGAAATTTATCCTGGAGGCAATGAAGATTCATTGGAGATTTTGGAGTAAGGAAATGATTGGAAAGTATATTAAATATACTTCTCTCTGGGCAGCACCTGTGGCTCAGTCAGTAAGGCGCCAGCCCCATATACCAAGGGTGGCGGGTTCAAACCCAGCCCCGCCGAACTGCAACAAAAAAATAGCCGGGCGTTGCGGTGGGCGCCAGTGGTCCCAGCTACTCGAGATGCTGAGGCAAGAGAATCGCCTAAGCCCAGGAGTTGGAGGTTGCTGTGAGCTGTGTGACGCTACGGCACTCTACTCAGGGCGATAAAGTGAGACTCTTTCTCTCTAAAAAAAAAATAATAATAATAAAAATAAATAAATATACTTCTCTCTCTTTTTTTGTTTTTTTGGAGACAAGGTCTTACCCTATCACCCTGGCTAGAGGGCATCAGCCTAGCTTATGGCAACCTCAAACTCTAGTGCTCAAGCGATCTCCCTGCCTCAGCCTCCCCAGTAGCTGGGACTATAGGCAGGCATCACCACACCTGACTAATTTTTCTATTTTTTGTAGCGATGGGATGTCACTCTTGCTCAGGGTGATCTTGAACTCTTGAGCGCCAGCAATCCTCCTGCCTTGGCCTCCCAGAGTGCTAGGATTATAGTTGTGATGCACCACACCAGCCTCTTCTCTTAAAAAAAAAAATTCTTTCTACCTCCCTCCTATCTTTCCTGATATGTTCTTTCTCCCCCCTCCCCTTTTACTGTTTCTTTTCCATGTTTTTATCCCCAGTTTGGGCCTTTCAATAGCCAGTGGCACCTATGTGTATTTTCTGATAATACTCAGAATTTGAAAAGGTTGTTAATTCTTATTTACTGTCTTTGCATCCCTTCCGCTTTTTAGAAACCATTTCCGCTGCAAAGTATTGTTAGTCTTCTTTACAGGAGTTCAGCTATCATCATAGGTTTAACTTACCAGATTTGGTCTTAGAATGCCGAAACCAGTATGTAAGTTCACCTGACACACAGGTTTACTCTGGCCTACAGGTTCCAGGTCTCAGGAGGCCATAGACATTTTGGGTAACCTCATCAAACAGTCACATGTATCACAAGATAATGTTGGATAGGTCAATTCCTTCTCCAGTAAAGATTTCAGAACATTCTCTTGTTCCCACATGCCAGGGATTGGGATCGACCTCCCAGGGTCTACAAGATGCTAGCCCAGCAAATTTTTCTGCACACAGAAAAATTCAAGGAGCTATCATTTTGAGAATTACCAAAAATAGCTGTAAATCATTACCCAGCAACCTGAAACAAGAAATCCTTCCTCAGCGATACAACTGTTGCTGTTCAAGCTTGAAAGATCACCCACTATTCGATGCTCGTGAAAAATGTGCAAGGAAAACTAGGTCTTCATTAGAAAAAAAAAAAAACAACAGAAAAAGGAAACTTTAGTAACAATTTAAACATAGCTCTTGTTTGGCATACAGACATGAACTAGATAAAGAACAGGAAAATGGGATTATGTACTTAAGGTTTAGTTGAAGAAGAGTGATGTCTGGTTGTCCAATTGGAAGATGACAATTTACCTTAATAACAAGACTATAATTCCTAATTACACATGAGATATATAGAATTTTGGATATTCTATGAATTTCATAAACATCCTTATTATGCTAGGACTAGTTTTCACTGCCGATGTCCTAAGTTTTAGTTTTTATATTGAATTGATTTGCTACTTATATTAACAGTCATTTTAGCATGTCTATCTTACAGAATGGAATTTTGCAAACTTTGAATTAGTAACTTGAGGAATTACAGGAACAGCATAGCATGCCCATTAAGAGGTGGGCACTCTGCTAACAAATATCATATATTAAAACTAAATAGCTTTCACAAGAGACTTTTGTATATTGAATAATTTCCTTGTGTTATTGTGCCATTACTGATTTTATTACATGATTTTTTTTCATAATTGCTGTGTAACTTTTAATTCCAATGGAAAATGAAAATTCTTTTATACCATCTTTGGAGCTTTAAAAAAAAGTTTATGAAAAAGGGACACAGGGCAGGCTCAGTGGCTCACAATTGTAATCCCAGCACTTTGGGAGGCTGAGGCAAAAGAATCGCCTAAGCCCAAGAGCTGGAGGTTGCTGTGAGCTGTGATGCCATGGCACTCTACTGAGGGCAACAGAATGAGACTCTGTCTCTAAAAAAGAAAATGGGAGCTACAAACAGTTTTTATTTTGTGAACCACAGAAAAATGCCCACTTAAAGGCAGCTGCAGCAATTCACGTGCTTGTATTTAGCTATGATAGATGATTTAGAAAGCAAAACAATGCTGCAATTTAAGACCAAATGTAAAGGCAAAAACTGATTGATTTCTAAAGAGATAATATGTCCCTTTTAGAGAAAAAGATAAACTTTTAAAAGAATGGACTTCTTATGTATGAAAGGAGATAAATTCTAATAATGAGCTAGCCTGTTAGAACCTGTTCCGCTGAAGCAGGACAAAAACAAGCACAACAATGCTTCAACACAACCACTGAATAGAAAGCATTGTGATGAAAACATGTTCTTGCATTAATGAATAAAATATGCCCTTTTCCCATTAAAGGTTTGCATGTTTTAATTTAACAAGAGAAGTCGGAGTTCTATGGTGAATAAAGCATAATAATTGAGTTTGGTGAAAGGAAGGCTTGAAACATACTGTCAGAATGGGGCAAAACAGGTTGAAGTTTGACTATTCTACACCCTTGTCCAATAATGTATAAAGCAAGAAGGCAAGCAAACACGAAAAGCTCTATATAATTCATTCCTTGGTTTGTAATTGAACACTAGAGAAAATGGCTCTTAGCAGAAAGCATGGACAATAAAATAAAGATGAGTATAGGGTAAAAACAATTATGATTAAAGAATGGAATTGGCCAGTATTAAGAGACTTCACTCCTCCCCAGCTAGCCTGTAGCCTGACATTCTTCCTAAAGAGAATCATACCTTTAACTCTAGAATGGTGTTTTTAGGCTCAGGAGCTCCTTATAAAAATGCACTTATCCTTAGAAGGGGAAAATCCTTAAATTATTAGCAAAAACATGTCAGCAGGGATCATAACCATCTCTCAATCCTAGAATTGGTCTCAGAGTTGCCTAGAGGAAGAAGGGACTTCCTGAAGGAGGGAAGGAGAATGTCTTAAGGGGAGAGGGATGGAGCAAAAGACAAACTGTGTCTACTTCCCTTATTTGCCAAGACCCTACAACTGACAGATCTGGGAAAAAAGCATAAATGGAGCCAAATTTCATAAGAAAACTTCCATTTAATACACTGGGTTTGTGAGTCATACATTATCTGCCACTGTCCCCTAGATTGTAAGCCCTTGCAGGGAAGAAACAGTGGCTTAAATTTCTTTGGATCCTTAGTAACTGGCATACAATAGGTTTTTAATAAATATGTGTTAATTTTTTTCATTGAGAGTTTAAGTTATTGAGCTTAGTCCCATTTTATAAGCTGCCAAGAAGGCAGAGTGCTAATTGTGAATTTGCAGTGGGAATGAGATACTTTAAAATGTTCGCCACATTCAGCTTTGTCCAGAGTGTTTCCTGTAAAGGGTTTGCTGGGTCATACCTGGACGAGGCATATTGGTAAACATATTGTCATGTGTAGTGGTCCCCTTTGGGAGGTACATTTTTAAGCCTAAGGAACTTTGGGTCCGTCATGGAGATGATAAGTAATACCAGCCATAGTGACAGTAATTAACATTGAGTGGTACTTACTATATACATCAGGTACTGTTCTAGGCAGTTTATGAATATTAACTCACTTGATTCACACAAAACCCTGTAAGGTAGATATAATCATTACTGCCCAATTTCACAAATGAGGAAACTAAGACTCAAAGAGTTTAAGGTCATAAAGCCAGCAAGTGGTGGAACTATTCTGGAATCAGTCCCTATCTTAACCCCTAACCTACACTATTACAGGACCACAGGGAGAAGAATTTTAAGGAGTCTAGTTTGACCACATCTCTTCATTGTGATACCTACATAAAATTAATATGTCCCCAAACAATTTGTCCTTAAAGAGCTCTTCAGCATGAAGGCTGGTTGACTCAAGACAAGTCATTTCATTGGTATTCTATTCTTGAATGGATTATTAATGTTATTCGTCTGGGAGAAGCTGAGCAGCTTTGAAGATAAGTGAATACAACAAGATGGGCCCCAGTTTCCCACACCTGGCATGAAGAAGTTCAGAGTAAGCAGGGGCGGAAAAATCTTTTAAATACTTATTGGTTCTATGTAAAACCTTTCTATCTGCACATGGAAAATTCTGATGCCTCCTAGGGGAATTTCCAGGCCACTGCAAGCCTTAACAAGTCCTTATCAGAAACTCCTTTGAATAAATTTACAAAGAGACGTCAACAGAATGTAAATGAACTCTAATTAAAGATAGCAGTTTCTTTATGTTATTTACTATCCCTGTGAGGCAGGATCTGGTGGGGATAGCAGTATCTTATGGTGTGATAACTTTCAGTCAGTTTTAATTTAGGTTATGAAGAATAATAAGGGAGGACACTGCATATCTTGATGATTCAGGTAAATAATTTAGAGTAAGGTTGCTGGTTTATTTCCATTTTTTCATGTATAACATTTAGCATGCCCCAAAGTTTTGAGTTTTTGATTTATTTATCTAAGTGAAAGTTTTATCTGTGCCATTATGCATATTTGCCATAAGAAATTAGGAATTGAAGGAATATTTAAAAGCATTCTTTTTCTCTCACACACACAAACACGAATTTCCAAATTCTTGTGTACTTAAATTTGTAAGCATTTGTGTACTTAAAATTGTAAGCATTTATTCTAACACTGCTTATAACACATAGTTGTGGTTCAGACCTTTGTTTTATAGTTATAGCTAGAACTAAGAATTAAAATCAAGTTTTGCAGTTCTTAAAAACCTAAATTAAAACATACAGCATGATCTCTTTTGTAAATATTAGATGATTAACCAAAAACAAGACAAAAGAAAACAAAGCAAAAACAACCCCCCCTCTCACTCTTCTACTCCCAACCCACTCATCTGCAGAAAGAAAGGCAGAAACTGCTTGAGGGCAAAGAAAAGCATAATTTGGGCCTTTCAAATAAATTGCACAACATTGTTGAGTTTAGAATAGTGTTAATAAAATAACCTCATTTAAAAAGCCAAGTGAAAAAAGGCTTTAAAGTATTTCCCACGTTTTAAAGTGTGCAATTGACTCCATAGGATTTTTTGCAAGTGAGCAGTGCCGCTTAAATTTTGGTTTCTTCGGTAATTTTAGGTAGGATTCTCTCTTACTCCTCAGAATAATGATTTCCTAGAATAACACAAATCTATCTTTCTTTTTGTTAGGCTAGGAACGTGAACTACTTTTATTTGTAATTATGAACTTGAGTTTCAAATGTAGTATCTTCTGAGAAACCTCATCACTAGAATTACCTTTCTTTGCCTATGCCCTCAGTTAACGGATCATATTCCTGTTGTCAAGACAAACTGCGAAAGACTTGGAAATGGGCCTCTCCACCAAAACAAAACAAACAAAAAATTACCAGGTATCCTGTCTAGCACATCTTTTTTAGGTTATTCCTGCCTTTTATTATCACTGAGCTATTTTATATCTCCATAAGTTGCAGAAAATTAATAATAATGCAAATAGATTTTGTCAATAAAAATGCAAATCAGTTGCGTCTGTCACAATGCAATTCATTATTGCCCTTCATATATTTTAGCATTCTTTACTTATTCTTTAGTATTCTTTATATGTGTGGTTCTTCGACTTTTCCTTTGAACTGGTTGTAATGTCTTACTTGCCCTTCTTTAAATAATGAATTAAATACTTCTTTGATATGTGTTCATTCTTTATCTCTGTGAGAGTCATTACTTTCCTTTTAAAAAATGTATCCTTTGGCTCAGCGCCTATAGCTCAGCGGCTAGGGTGCCAGCCACATACACCGGAGCTGGCAGGTTCAAAACCAGCCTGGGCCTGCCAAACAACAATGACAACTATAACCAAAAAATAGCCAGGCATTGTGGAGGGCACCTGTAGTCCCAGCTACTTGGGAGGCTGAGGCAAGAGGATCACTTAAGCCCAAGAGTTACAGGTTGCTGGAGCTGTGATGCCACGGCACTCTACCTAGGGTGACATAGTGAGACTCTGTCTCTAAAAAAAAAAAAAATTTATCCTTTAATACTGCCATTTCTTACCCTCCATGTGCCACCTGAAGATTTTTAAAAAATTTATACCTGAGAACTTTCTTCTAAAAGTGAAATTTTAACATGTTTTATATAGTGAATTTTGAATGTTTTATGTTTTCACAAGATTGATTCTCCTACTTTCCTCTTTTCAGTATCCAGGTACTTTATCTTCCCTCAGGGGACTGTAATAAATATTTCTGCCAAAAAAATGCAAATAGCATTGCAATAAGGATTGTAATGCCCAGGAGGCTTATGAAGATTACATTTAGATAAGATCAGACTATTGCCAATTTATGAGATTTTTTTCTGCTATTACTTCATTGCATAGAACTGTTTCCCATTTGTTTTTTGTTTTGAATGGTTTTAAAAATTATTGCTGACTATTAGGCTTTTAAGAGTGACTGCCGTGCAAACAGATCCTAGAAGTGAGTCGCATAAACGTGTATGTGTAATTTGGCCTCAGATTTGCATGTATGCAATGGTAATAAAGTAAGGCATTCTGATTTATTTCAGACATTTATTTTAGTATATCTAAGACTTCATTGCTTTAGAATATCAAATTGGCTCCTCATCTCTTCAGTAACAGCCACAGTTTGTTCAGCTGTAGAGCAAAGGAAAAACTGACAAATATCACCAGATTGTTGCTGCTGTTCTTTCTGTAAGCCAACTTTAACTTTGCTGTAATAATATATAAGAAACTGTCTCAGTACACAGCCACATAATCTGAACTCTCTTTCAAGCCAAGCTGTTCACTTGGTCGCATGTTGAGTTACTAGGACATTTGCTATACAGCTATCTCTCTTGTTCATTTGATCTTGGTTAAGTCTTTTCATAATTTTACTTTGCCCTTGTCTTTTTATTCTCAAACTTTTCCGAGAGCAAATCAATGGCAGGAGAGGGAACAGACCTCCCAAGAGATTCCTAAAATATTAGAAACTCCAGTTTAGAACAGTGATGTCATTAGGAGTATTTTTTTCCTTCCCACAAACACCTAAAATAACTAAACATAACATAGTCTTTTTGAGGGGGAAGGGGAAAATATCAATTTCAATTTCTTAGTACCTATTTCATTTTAATAATTTTAAGAAAGATAGCAAAAGTGGAACAACTTACAACTCTAAAAAACTATTCAAACTCTTAGGCAAGAACCTGGGAAACAGTGAAAGCAAAAATGAGCAGAACTCATTTGGTAAGCAATGTATCTGTCAGGCGGCATTTGGCAGGAGACTGAAGGAAGGCTTTGGAGGGTTTTGTTCAATGTCTTTTAGGATTTAGATGAGTTTTTATAATTAGTTGGGGGCCAGGTAAATTCTATTGGAAGGGCTGTGAGGATTTTAAAGTACTTTTCACTTGCTGACATGCATTTGCTCAGTGTGTTCACATGGCTTCTGGTTATTTTAAAGGAAAATTCCTTGTCACAGAGTACTTTGCATTCTCTTAGAAAGTGTTTCTTTTTCTTTTTCCTTTTTTAAAAAATTCATTCTAGTTCTCATTTCCCACTGTTTTCCTTCTTTCTTAACAGCTCCATTGGCTTGTCACTCAGTATTCTATACAGTGCAGAGGGTGGTACAAAAGTTGACTTGTTTAAGATAAATGAGCCCCTGATTGTAGTACAAGAGGCCCGTTGCTAGGGCATGTTTTCTTACATAGTTTTTAGTTGTTAAATTAATTCATTCAGTTATTTCTTTCATATCAGCAAGTTGCTTGTTTCTAAGTGAATCTTATAAAATATAGTCTTCATTATTGAGTATGCTCATTTGAGAAGTCAAGGTGAAATACTGATGTATTAAAAAACTATGCCTATTGGGCAACTATGTCAGCATATGGGGCCCTTATAAAATCTGCAGTTATTTTGTAAGTTGTCTATTTACTCTGCCAATGATTTCTTTTGCTATGAAGAAATTCTTTAGTTTAATTAAGTCTCATTTACTTTTTTATTATTTTTAGATTTTTTTTGTTGTTGTATTTGCTTTTGGGGCCTTACTTAGAAATTCTTTGCCTTGGTTAATGTCTAGAAGAGTTTTTCCTATGTTTTCTGAAAGGATTTTGAGGGTTTGGGGCAGCACCTGTGGCTCAGTGAGTAGGGTGCCAGCCCCATGTACCGAGAGTGGTGGGTTCGAACCCAGCCCCCTGCCAAACTGCAATAAAAAATTAGCTGGGCGTTGCGGCAGGCACCTGTAGTACTGTCTGCTCGGGAGGCTGAGGCAAGAGAATTGGCTAAGCCCAAGAGCTGGAGGTTGTTGTGAGCTGTGACGCCAAGCACTCTACTGAGGGCTACAAAGTGAGACTCGGTCTCAAAAAAAAAAAGGATTTTGATGGTTTCAGATCTCATATTTACTATATTTTGCTGTGTATAATGTCCACCCAAGTTTTTGGGCCAAACTTTCTGGAACAAAATCTTTCATTTTGGTTTTTTAATTTAAATTTTCATTTGTACCTATGTTTAGGTGCTTGTTTTTTGTACAACATTATAAAGAAATTTTGGCATTTATTTTTAACATATTATGGTACAAGAAATTTTATGTACCAGTAACAAATTTATGATATTTATATATCATAGGAGGCCAAGAGCTCTCTGTCACTGTCAATTTCTTCCATTTCTACATTACTTGTATCTTCTGAAGAGTCACTTTCTTCATCCTGGTACATTTCATTGTCCTCAGTTTCATCTGTGCATAGCATTGCTGATGCTGCATTTTAAAAATGATTTTACAACCACCTCCTTCTAGTGTGCCACGATCTTAGGATCCAATAGTGTTCCAGGATCTTAGGATCCAATCACAAATCTGGTCGATGGCTGCTTTCTTGATTCTGCCTATGGGCATTAAGTCATTACCACCTGACTCCTGACCGCATCCGTCTGGTCCACTCTTTCTTCATTAGGACCATAAAGGGCCTGTTTGCTAACACATCAAGAGGCTGCAGTTGGCCGGTCAGCCCGTCAGGTATCACAGCAAGTCTGCTGCAATTGCTTTTGCATTTTGTGTAATGTGGGATTTCATTTCAAGTTTGTGGTAAATTCAACAAAACCAATTACCGTATCCCAAGGTATTTTGCAAACAGATATAATTATTGCTTTCTAGAGTTACACTCTTAATGTATAAGCATAAATAAAAGTGTTAAAACATATATATATATATATATATATATATATATATGCAGAATTAGTACAACCCATGTATAATGCAGACGCTTATTTTTCCTTCAGAAATTTGGGCAAAAGGTATGCTTTATACATGGCAAAATATAGTAAGTCTTTAATTCAGATTGAGTTAATTTTTGCACATGGTGAAAGACAGGTATGCACTTTCTTTCTTCTGGATGTAGTTATCCAGTTTTCCCAGCACCAATTGTTGAATAAGGCTTCCTTTCCCCAGCGTATGCTTTAGTCTGCTTTGTCAAAAATCAGTTGGTTGTAGCTGTATGTTTTTATTTTTGTACATCTTACAAAGGGCTAATATCCAGAAGCTACAAATAACTCAAACAAATCAGTATGAAAAAAACCAATAACCACATCAAAAAGTGGGCAAAAGATATGAACGGACTCTTCTCACAAGAAGACAGACAAATGGCCAACAAACATATGAAAAAATGCTCCACACCATTAATTATCAGGGAAAGGCAAAGTAAATTAACACCATAATGAAATAACCACCTTACACTTTTCAGAATCACCATTATTAAAAAGTAAAAAAGTAGTAGATGTTGGTGCAATTGTGGTATAAGGAAACACTTATACATAGTAGGTGGTGTAAACTTGTACAACTGCTATGAAAACCAGCATGGAGATTCCTCAAGGAAAGTAGACCTACCATTTGATCTAGTAATCCCCCTACTAGGTGTCTAACCAAAGGAAAAGAAGTTATTTTATGAAAATAGACATATGCAGCTGAATGTTTATCACAGCACAGTTCACAAAGCAAAGATACTATTTCAACCTAAGTGCCCATCAACTGATGAGTGGATAAAGATACATACACACACCATGAAGTACTACTCAGACTTAAAAAGGAAACGGAATGAAATAATGTCTTCTGTAGGAATTTGGATGGAATAGGGGGTCATTATCCTAAGTGAAGTATCTCAGGAATGGAAACACAGATACCACATGTTCTCACTTACAAGTGATGGCTAAACTAAGGATATATGGTCATAAGAGCAATTATAGACATCAGAAACTAAAAATGGGAACAGAGATAAAAAATCGAGTACAATTTACACTATTCCGGTGACAGATACACTGAAAACCTTAACTTCAGTATGACTCAATTTATCCATATAACAAAAAACACTTGTACCCCCTAAATTTTTTGTAAAAAAAGTAATCTATGATCATCTGTATATGGCCAGAAACAACAGCCACAGTTACAGAAAAAATTGTTTTTCTTTAATAACCATCCATCTAAAAGTTGTTGCTTTTTAAATCATCCAGTCCAATGACTGGGATTTGAAAAGCAATATATCCATTGTGTAAAATTTCTATATAACCGTTATGTTTCTGTGTTTTTGTTTTTGCTCATTTGGGGGCATTTTTTAAGCTATTGATTTTTTGTCTTACCGAGATCACATTCATATAACCTAAAATTCATCCTTTTAACAATTTTAGTGTACAATTTAGTGGTTTTCAGTATATTTAAAATGTACAATCATTAGTACTATCTAATTCCAGAGCGTTTTCATCACCCCACAATGAAACCTTATGCCCACTAAGCAAACACTCCCCATTCTCCTTTAATTCCTAGTACCTGGCAATCACCAACCTATTTTGTCTTTATGGATTTGTCTATTCATATAGACATTTGGGCATTTCATATGAAAGGAATAATACAATATGTGGGCTTATGTGTCTGACTTCTTTCATTAGCATAATGTTTTCAAGGTTCATCTATGTTGCAGCAAATATCAGTAGTTCATTCTTTTTTATGGCTGGATGTATTGTATGGAAATACCATATTTTGTCTATCCATTCATTGAGTGACGGACATTTTGTTACTATGAATAATGTTGCTATGAACATTCACGTATAAGGTTTTGTGTAGACATGTTTTCAATTCACTTGAGTATATACTAAGGAGGGAATTTCTGGGTCGTATGGCAACTCTGACTCGTAGGTCAATTTGGAGAATATGGCTATTTTAACAATATTAAGTCTCCTAATCCATCAGTGGTTCTCAACCTTCCTAATGCTGCGATGCTTTAATATAGTGCCTGTGGGTCACGCTGTACATAGGATGAATGTAGGATGTCTTCCCTTTATTTAGGTCTTCTTTAATTTCTTTTAACAATGTTTCAGAGGTTTGAGTGTATAGGTCCAACACTTGGTCAATTTCTATGTATTTTGTTCCTTTTTTAAAAAATGTATTTTAAATGGGATTGTTTTCTTAACTTCATCTTTGGGTCTTTCACTGCTAGTGTACATAAATACAACTGAGTTTTATATGTTGACTTGTATCTTCAGCTTTGCTGAACTCATTTATCAGCTCTTTTTTTTTTTTGAGACAGAGCCTCAAGCTGTCACCCTGGAGAGAGTACTGTGGCATCACAGCTCACAGCAACCTCCAATTCCTGGGCTCAAGCGAGTCTCTTGCCTCTGCCTCCCAAGTAGCTG
>CAUYRH010140104.1:0-11706 GCA_963574655.1 Perodicticus potto
TTTTTTGAGACAGAGCCTCAAGCTGTCACACTGGAGAGAATACTGTGGCATCCCAGCTCACAGCAACCTCCAATTCCTGGGCTCAAGCAAGTCTCTTGCCTCTGCCTTCCAAGTATCTGGGACTACAGGCACCTGCCACAACGCCCGGCCATTTTTTGGTTGCAGCCGTCATTGTTGTTTGGCGGGCCCAGGCTGGATTCGAACCTGCCAGCTCAGGTGTACATGGCTGGCGCCTTAGCCCACTGAGCCACAGGCACCGAGCCTACATTCAGTAGGTTGTTAAGAGAATAGAGGAGATTCAGAGAAAAGGGGGAGAAAGAGAAACGTCAATACAAAAAGTGCTGATATCTGTGGGGCCCAATTTTATATCTAGTAGGCTAGCAGGGCCATTGATGTGCTTTGAATCTCAGAGTGAATTCACAAACTCTTTTTTGTCATTTTCCTTCTTTCCCCATACCCCATCAATCAGAGATTATGTCTGCACAGAGGCAGTCTCCATAATTATGAAGCTGGGCTCTTCCTAATGTAAATCTGTATTTTAACAGAGAGAGACAGAGGAAGAGAGAGAGATGCCTGGGAAAGGGCCATTGTCTGACCCCAGGCAATCGTTCTTCCCCCACTGAGCAGTCCCAGGACCAAGCCTAAGCTGAAACAAATATGTCTGCCCCATCAAATGCTAACTTGCCTCCTGCCTTTTGAAGAAAAGGCTTTCTTTTGCACCTGCCTGATGAGTGCTGCCTGCCATTCTCTTGGGCTGGCTTTTACAGCGTCAAGAGCCCTCTGCATAAGCATTGAGCTCATCTCTCTACTTTGCACTTCAAGAATTTAGGGAGCTTCAGGGAAAATAAGGATTCAGGACTTTTTTCTAACTCCATTTTTTTTTTTTTAAATAAAGACAGAGTCTCACTTTATCGCCCTCGGTAGAGTGCCGTGGCATCACACAACTCACAGAACCTCCAACTCCTGGGCTTAGGCGATTCTCTTGCCTCAGCATCCTGAATAGCTGGGACTACAGGAGCCCGCCACAATGCCCAGCTATTTTTCTGTTTTGTAGTTTGGCCAAGGCCAGGTTTGAACCTGCCACCCTCGGGATATGGGGCCGGCGCCCCACTTGATGAGCTACAGGTGCCACCTCTCTACCTCCATTTTGATGAGCATTTGCTTTCCTTACAGGATGCATTGAAATACCTTGAAAACTCATATGCTACTTTCAGGCCAAGGCCCTGTGGTCTGCTGAACCAAGGAAGGAATGCAAGAAGCTCTTTAGCAGCATTGGGCCATGAGCACATTGATCTCCTCTGTCTCCCCTTCTTTCATCCAGTTCTGCCAGGTAAGTGAGAGTGACCATGGCTACAGAGAGGTAGAGAATAAATGGAGAAAAACCCAAAATTGTGTGGTGTTGTCCTCAGCTGTACTTGCTGGCTCCATCTAACCTTGCTTTTCTCTTCAGGCCTGCCAAGGCCCTCTACTTACAGGTTCAATCCCTTCCCAATGTCCAAGTTGATCCAGCATGAACAGAAAATTCTGTATCCCAGCCTTAGTCCTGACTCCTGCATTACCCAAACATGCACACACCTTCTCCAATCCAGTGGAGAAACTGATCTAGAAATGTAGCCTCTTGCATTAATCCTTCAGTATCTGATTGGATGGAGAAAAAAATAAGTGGCCTGGAACTCGGGTTTCAGTAAATAAGGACAGATTCTGGTCCTCTGATAGAGGAGTTGCAGGCAGGTAGAGGTGTTGGACTCTGCTGGCAGGAGCTTAGAAAGAGGGCTTGGAGCAGGGCTGCAGATATATGAGCCCCTTTCATCACAAGAAAATACTAAAAAGTGTGTTTACAACCACAGCAGTAGAAGATGAATATAATTAAGTTTGGATTATATTCATATTTTTTCTTCTGTTTTTAAAAGAAATTACAATATTAAAGGGGCTTGGGGTCATAAGGAGAGGGGATCTTGGCCAAAGGAATTAAGTGGCTTCACACAGAGTCTGTGCCAGGGACTAAGGGACTCTGGGAGGAGCCCTCCCGAGTAAACCTCAGGTTGTATTTATCATCATAAACCAAGAAGAAGCAGACAAATGCTGCTTGTCCAACATTAGCACAGATTAGGGAGTAGATAGAGAAGGTCAAATAGAATGTCTCCACCTTTGCTTTTGCAAAACCACAGACCTTGAACACAACCTCTGCTTCCAGCATCAAGAGACCTTTGGAATCTAGAGACTCTTTACCATAGTTATTATTGCCACACCTCACACATAAATTTTCTCTTGGAGGCCAGTTTTCTGATCTCCTAGACACACACAACTCACATGCCATTCTCAGGATTCTCCAGGTCTTCCAAGCAGGAAGCAAGTCTTATGCTAAAGATTAGGGCTCAGTTTCCCCTGCAAAATATGTTAATGGTCCCCTGAAAGTATCATGGGTCTGTGTATACTGTGTATACTGTGTCTTAGGGATAAGTTGGCCCTCATTTGTAGGGGTATGAAGGAGAAATGGTTGGAGGTAGGCCTGAGGTAAGTTGTGTATAAGAGGAAAAAAGAAGTAACAGTCTCCATTTGAAAAGGAGAGTGTTGTCATCAGAGGACAGATCTCCCTAAGCATAGAGGTGAAGAACTATTCAGAAATGAGGCTGATTTTACCGTTCTTATCTCATAATATGGTTCTTCAAGGCACAGTGAAATGACTGGGAGAAGAGAAAGTGGTTATTGAGTCAGATTAGGGGCAATGTAGACATGTGGGAATGAGGATTCAGATAATGATAGACAATCTGGACTTCTGATGGCAGAGGGTATAGAGGAGGAAAAATATCTTTTTCTCTACTCATTTTAGGTTCATATTTGAGGCCTTTATAACAAGACATATTAACAAGGAAAGCAAATTTAATTATCATGTTTTATAGGACATGGGAGTATTTACATATATAATGTGTGAATATGCATGTGTGTGCATATAGATGTGTGTGTGTATCTCAGATGTTCCTGCTGTAGTTTTATGTGTAACTTGAAAATTTGGGCTCCATAAATGTTATTTTACAGTTTATTAATGTATTAGAGCAAGGCTCTTACTCTTTGTGCTGTAAGTCCTTTATGTATTTGTGCCTCCTATAATGTAGGTGTTCTCTATTCTATTTTTCTAGAGGACAGGAACAACTTCTATGGCAACTGCAGATTATATAAGTACTAGTTATGCTTGCTTTGATGATAGTGAAAAGATAGTTTTTAGCTTCCTATATTAAAAATATCAGCTATCTATTGGTTATCACAACAGGGGTAGATCAAGAGAACTTCCCACATTCATTTAACAAGTACAGGAGACATTACTGTTCACAAGCCTGGTCCCTCACCTGTAACCTTTGAATGAGTCACTTAATTCCTTCAAATTCCTCTCTTTATTATCTGCATAAAATTATTTAACATAATTTCTTGGAGGCAATAGTTGCTCGATAAGTATCAGCAGCTATAATTACTGCCGAATGCCGGCTACATAACAAAGTCTTGATTCAAGGATACCCTCAAGAAGTTCATAATCAGGTGAGAAGGCAGTGAAATGAAAAATTATCACCACCACACCCTCCAAAAAATCTTGTATATTTTGTGATAGACATATAAACACTGGACTTTTAAACTACGGTGAAATACCAAAAGGACCCTGAGAACTCTTGGTAAGATGGTAGCATTTACTTTAATTGTGTGTGTCTAGGGAAGATAGTCAGCATTGTTCTGAGGAGGCTGGGGTGGAGGTTCACACCTGTAATCCTAGCCCTCTGGGAGGCTGAAGCAAGTGTATTGCTTGAGCTCACAAGTTCGACACCAACCTGAGCAAAAAGCAAGACCTGGGCTGTACTAAAAAAAAAAGAAAAAGAAACAAAAAAAGAATGGTTCTGAGGACATCTGTTTTTTTGTTGTTTTTTCAATCTGAGTCATTTAATATTCCCCAGCCAATCCCACACTTGCCTTGAGAAGGCAAGTGAAATAAAACTGGTGTCTCCCACCTATAATCTTCTCTGGATGGGCAAAGCTGCATGGAGGAGGAAGCAATCCCCATAGCTTAAAGTTCCCTCTGTGTTTCTCATTCCATGTGCCTTGCCCTTCCCCTCCCTTACATAAGCTCCCACCCTGTGACAGTATGACAGGCTACTTGGTCATGAGATCAAGGGGAAAGATAACACAAGGAAGTATTTTTTATGAGGTTTTTATTTTTATTTTTTGCTTTCTCTTTTCTTCCTTCCTCCCTTCCTTTTTTCTGTAAGTTTATTTTTGCTAACTGAGCAGCAAGAGCCCCAAACTTACCATTTCTCAGAATCCACAGCCAAGAGCCTTTTGCTGCTGATAATGTTTGGAGTTTTTCTCTCTCGGGAATTATAGGCCTTTTCACAATGCTGATGCATGGTTTTTAGCTGTGTTAGTTCTGTAATGTTAGTTCTGAATGTTTTCATAATATTCCCCTGGTAGTTAGGAGCAGGGAAAGATTTATTTTAAAGGGAAAAAAAGAGATCATTATTTCAGCCCCAAAGTCACAAGTTAAGAAAGAAAACTTGGAAAGTATAAATGTAACACTCTCAGCTCAAACTCCAAACCACCTCAGGTTTTGCCCAGCTCTATTTATTTATCATTTCAATTACAGAAGAGATCTGTTGCTACAAAGAGCCATAACTGTATCTATTTTCTGAGGGAAGAAAAGGCAATTTAATCTTTAAATTCTTTTATATGAATATTTTGTCTACCTTTGAACATTTTAGGAACTGAAGAACTTTACCTACCATTTATTTCTTTTAATCGTGCCATCATATTAATTCAAACAATTTGTTTTTCTTCTTGGAGATATTTTTTGTACCCTTTTCTACTGAAGCTTAATTATATTATGCTTTATAATGATAAGCTGGCTCACTTCTTTTAAAAATCATGTGATTTTTATAAGCCAAAGATATTTAAAAATTCCATTGATTTATATACAACCAATGGATGTTCTCAAACAAATTGTATGTTCAACAATATTTTTTCTACAGACCATTAAGAAATTCACATGGTATATATTTTTCCATGATACCACAAAGAGATAACACGGCAAATAAAAAGCACAGAAACCCAAAAAACAACAGCTGTGTGTTCAGATATATTTTAAAGATGTTGTTGGCTATTTAAGACTAAATTACAATCTTCATCAGGCAAGAGAAAGTGATCAAGGGTATCCAAATAGGGTTAGAGATCAAACTCACACTCTTCACTGATGACATGACCCTATACCTGGAAAATCCCAGGGACTCAACTTCAAAACTCTTAGAAGTGATCAAGGAATACAGCAGTGTCTCAGGATACAAAATGAATACTTACAAGTCAGTAGCTTTTACATATGCCAATAATAGTCAAGCTGAAAAAACAATCAGAGACTATTCCTTTTATAATAGTGCCAAAGAAGATGAAATATCTGGGAATTTACCCAACAAAGGACGTGAAAGATCTCTATAAAGAGAACTGTGAAACTCTGAGAAAGGAAATAGCTGAAAATGTTAACAAATGGAAAAACATACCATGCTCATGGCTAGGAAGAATCAACATTGTTAAATGTCCATACTACCCAAAGCACTCTACATATTTAATGCAATCCCTATTAAAGCACCACTGTCATACTTTAAAGAAATTGAAAAACTAGTACTTCATTTTATATGGATTCATAAAAACCTCGAATAGCAAATACATTACTCAGAAATAAGAACAAATCAGGAAGTATCACATTATCAGACTTCAGGCTATACTATAAATCTATAGTGATCAAAACAGCATGGTTCTGGCACAAAAACAGAGTGGTAGATTTATGGAATAGAATAGAGAACCAAGAGATGAACCCAGCTGATTATCATCATTTGATCCTCGACAAGCCTATCAAAAATATTCAGTGGGGGAAAGACTCCCTATTTAACAAATGGTTCTGGGTGAATTGGCTGGTGACCGATAGCAGAATGAAAGTGGACCCCCACCTTTCACCATTAACAAAAATTGATTCTCACTGGATAAAAGGTTTAAACTTAAGACATGAAACTATAAAAATACTTGAAGAGAGTGCAGGGAAAACACTTGAAGAAATTGGCCTGGGAGAATTATGAGGAGGACCCCCCCCTGGGCAATTGAAGCAACACCAAAAATCCATTACTGGGATCTGATAAAACTAAAAAGCTTTTGCACAGCCAAGAGCACAGTAAGTAAAGTACACAGACAACCTTCAGAATGGGAGAAGATTTTTGCAGGTTATGCTTCTGACAAAGGTCTGATAACTAGAATCTACAGAGAACTCAAACTAATCAATAAGAAAAGAATAAATAACCCCATTTCTCTGTGGGCAAGAGACTTGAACAGAAACTTCTCTGATGAAGACAGGCGCATGGCCTACAAACACATGAAAAATGCTCATCATCCTTAATCGTCAGAGAAATGCAAATCAAAACTACTTTGAGATATCATCTAACTCCAGTAAGATTAGCCCACATCACAAAATCCCAAAACTACAGATGTTGGTGTGGACACAGACAATGTTTCTACACTGCTGGTGGGAATGCAAGCTAATACAACCTTTTGGGAAAGAAGTTTGGAGAACACTCAAGGAACTAAAAGTAGACCTACCATTCAATGCTGCAATTCCTCTACTAGGTATATACCCAGATGATCAAAAACTATTTTACAACAAAGACATTTGCACCAGAATGTTTATTGCAGCCCAATTCATAATAGCCAAGACATGGAAACAGCCCAAGTGCCCATCAACCCATGAATGGATTAACAAATTGTGGTATATGTACACCATGGGATGCTATGCAGCCATCCAAAAAGATGGAGACTTCACATCTTTTATGTTTACCTGGATGGAGCTGGAACATATTCTTCTTAGTAAATTCTTCTTTCTTTCTCAAGAATGGAAAGAAAAGTATCCAATGTATTCAATACTACTATGAAATCAATATATAACCACTTACACGCTCATATGAATGGCAAAACATAAGCATAGTCCAGAAAGTAGAAGGGAAGAGGAGATAAGAGGGGAGGGGAGGGGGGATATGGGAGAAGGGAGGGTATTTGGGGGGACCTCATCTAATGTGCATGATGCAATGGTACATTTCAAAACTATTAAGAAATGAGTATGATTGTGATGGATATGTTACTTAGTTCAATGCAAACATTTCACATTGTATATCAAAGCAGTCCCCTGAATCTCATAAATGCATCAATGTACAAAGTTATGATTTAATAAAAAATAATTTTAAAAAAGGAGAAGGAGGCAGAAAGTGAATTAAATAAATTCGAGCTCCTAAGTGTATACAAATAAAAATAATAATAAATTTTAAATTGCAATCTTCACATTTCAGTGAAAAAATCCAATATGGTAAGAGCCTTTCATCACTAATTCAGAGTAATTATGGAGACTAGTGAAAAAAATCACAAGCTGTATTAAAGCATCTAATAATAAAGATATAAAATGCACTAGAAACACAACCCCACTTCAGTATAACTGTGTATGTAATTGTATGTTTTCACAGTGTTTTGCAAAGTTCTTTAACTAACTAAAATAACTAACTTTTAACTAAGAAATTGATTATTTCTTAATCGTTACTGAACAGATAAAATACTGGTATTAACTTTATAGTGTGAGATTGTCCTTCAAAATAAAGATTGAAGAAAGAAATCCATCCTAAATAAATAATCACAATTACTTAAAAATACACTTTTTTATTTTTTTTGAGACAGAGCCTCAAGCAGTCACCCTGGATAGAGTGCCATGGCATCACAGCTCACAGCAACCTCCAATTCCTGGGCTCAAGCAAGTCTCTTGCCTCAGCCTCCCAAGTAGCTGGGACTACAGGCACCCGCCACAACGCCCGACCATTTTTTGGTTGCAGCTGTCATTGTTGTTTGGCGGGCCCGGGCTGGATTTGAACCCTCCAGCTCAGGTGTACGTGGCTGGCGCCTTAGCCCACTGAGCCACAGGCGCCAAGCCTAAAGTTACACTTTTTATTTGAAAAATTATACTTTGCTGCATTATTCATAGTAGCAAAAAACAAAAATAAGGAAATTATCTAAATGTTCATCAAAAGGAGATTGTTCAAATAAATGAAGATTCAGCCAGGCACTGTGGCTCACACCTGGAATCCTAGCACACTGCGAGGTTGAGGGTGGTAGATTGCCTGAGCTCACAGGTTCGAGACCAGCCTAAGCAAAAGGAAGACCCCATCTCTACTAAAATAGAAAAACTGAGGCAAGAGGATCCTTTGAGCCCAAGAGTTGGAGGTTGGTCTGAGCTGTCATATCACAGCACTCTACCCAGGGCAACAGCTTGAGATGGTCTCAAAAAAAAAATAAAAAAAAAAAAAAGCAATATTTAGAATAAGCACACAGAATGAATCCAAGGAATGTATCTATGTAGATCAAAAACCTGAAAGAGTATATTCTAAAATATTGACAGTAGTAAGATTAAAGATATTTTTAGTTTCTTTTTAAAACTTTTCTATATTTTAAAGTTTTTCATAATAACTCTGTATTACATTACCAACAAAAATTATAGTAAGTTTTTTAAAAGTCAAAGAAAAAAAGATTTTAAAATCAAATTTGAGGACATGCCCAACATTAGATTAATCAAAATGTACTTAATTCTTTAAATCTTACTAGATTTAAAGATTCATAGATTAGATTTAAATACTCATAATTAAGTGTACAATGTTTTTATGTTAATCTGTTTAGTTGTTTTAGTAAAGGCTTTTTTTGCATGTTAGAATGAAAATACATGAAAATGTATGAGAGTGGGATGAAACCTCTCTTGAAATCAAGTGACAATGATCTAAATTTTATGGCTTGTTCATTCCTCCAAAGTACTTTTCCTTGGGAAGAAGCTGACACCTACCTGCGAATCTGGAGGGAGTGTCTCACCTGTTTGAATTAAAGAATCATACCCAAATTTTTGGTTTTGGCCCAAAAAAGAGGTCAACTAAAACCCCCATACATAATAGAACAAACAGATATAGGAAGACTGAATGGTAGGAAGAAGAAGTGGTGGGAAGAAGGTGGACTGCCTAGGGACCTCAAGACTTGAGCAACCACACAGCAGTGAGTTCCTTGGGTTTCCTTATTTCTTCCCATATGTCCTAGATGAAGTCCTATGGAAACCCCCCCAACCAGGAATCGCCAAGAGGCACAAACAAAAAAGCTCCAACAAAAGCCTGTTTTCCCTAGCCAAAGCACTGAGGAAGGCTGGCTTAACAGAACAAGAAAACTATACACACCCCCATGGTAGTCTCAGCAAGGGCCTATGAAAGGTTTAATCTTTCACCTTCATCCTGTTTCTTGCATTGTGGAAATAAACAGCAGTGCTCTCATTCTTCTGCAGAACTGAGCTTATGTCCCATGTACCCCTATTCCCCAAAGATGCCATCAGTGCTCCTGTTACCACAGCAGGGTCCCACAGCAAGCTGAACCTCCACCTTCACCAGATAGCAAGAGCTGTGTGAGATGGTAAGGGATGGGGTTCAGTCACCAATATGCTTCACTCCTTCTCAGACTAAAGTCACTGGGGCCACATGGGAAACAACTGGTAAAGACACTGAATGAAGCACCACAAAGAAGGGTGAATCTGTACCCCATTTCCCTTCTTACCACTTCTTCCCCCCACCCAAAGAAGGCAGAATGAGTTGATAGGAGGTAGGAGTAGTTTTCACTTCACTTTCCTCCCTTTTCCTGGTTTGAAGGAGAGGCCCAACTTGGCTTTGAGTTTATACCTCCCCTGGAGGCAACTGAAAGGGTGGCACTCAACTGGCAAAGATATTACAGACCACCAAGGCTTGTACAAAAGGTCTTTATTGGTGAGGGATGCCGCAGAGCAGCATCACGGAGGAGAAAAAAAGAGGAGAGCCAAAAGAAAAGCGCACTCTTACATAAGGTCAGTTAGGGGAGGTGACGGGATGGTAGAATAGCCAATAAAGGAGTTATTGCTCTGGTGAGCAGAGCCGTTGGGGGCAGGCCATAAGTTTGTAATTTTCAGTGGGTAATTGGGATAGGGAGATGAAGTAAGTTTTTTAATTACCTAACATTCCTCCCTTTTCGATATGTAAAAATAGAGGGTTGGCTTTGGGATAGGGGACATTGAGTTCTTTCTTCTGTAGGTTCTTCCTGCTGAGAGGGGAACATAGTTTTAATTGGCCAACTAGAGGGCAATTATGATCTTTTGCTGGGAGGATGTAAGTTTTTGCTTTCAGACTGCCTTTTTAGTGGTGGTTGTTTAGAAGTGGTATTCAGGAAAGTCATGGTTTGGAGTAGAGTGTAGCCCATTCACGAAAAACAGTTTCTTGTTGTAGGCTGGGATCTGTATCTGGGGTATAGGTTTGCAGCACTAACTGAGTAGTTACCTGTTGAGACAACTTTGAGAGTTGAGTTTGACTAAAACGAGTTATGCATGGAGCCACAGCCACTAGCCCAAGGATGACAATTATAGTTGTGAAGAAAAGTAGAAGAGCAACCCAGAGTGGGTTTTGAGTGTACCAAGAGGAGAAGTCTGACGACTCTGATTCACATTGTTTTTCAGAGTTCGAGGTTTTCTTGGAGTGATTGAACTTTGTTAGTGATGATTCTAGACTCATTAACAAAGAAAAAACATTCCTCTTAGAGTCCTAAACAAAGTCCTCCATTTTCTGCCAAAAGAAGATCTAACCCCCCTGTGGTTTCGTAGGACCACCTGAGCTAGTGAATTAATTTGTCATTGGAGTCCTAAAGTCATTTCACTAACCTGTTGAATGTCTTCTTCATGTTGATGCTGTAATACTTTATAATGAGTTATGAGTAGGAAATGTGAGCTGTTCCTCTGCTTATACCAGTCACGATTCCCACTCCTGCTAGTAAGGGAAGTATGGCAATTTGGACGGCCCATTTCATACGGGTTGTTGATAGAAAGAAAGAGAAGGTACTGGAACAGGTTGATCTCCTTAGGTAGAGGACGAATTTCGGTTTCCTGGGCCTCTGGAATTCGACTGAGTTTAAGCTTCAGGGGGCCTGTTTCTTGAGCTGAGTATAAGGGAAGATTTTCAGGTGTCATCTGTTGACCTGTAGTAATAGTTGGATTAAGGAAAGGTTTAATGCGAGACACATGAAACCATCCAGGAAATAAGGTTAATTTTACTGCAGTGGTGTTGATAAAATTACTCTATGAGATCCTTACCTCAAAATTAATCTATGAGGTCCATTTTGGCTCAAGTGGTCTTTTGGGATGACTAGGAGGAACCACTAGAACTTGATCTCCTGGATGAAAGGAGGTGGGCAACGAAGGTGTCGGGATAGGAAGAAGTGTGTATGATTGTTTCCATAAAAGGGACTGGATGTATTGAAGGAGAAAGGATAAGATTGAGGGAGATAATGGGCTATCTGATGGTGTAAGTCCTGTGGAAAGTACGGTTCTACCGAACATTAACTCAAAAGAAGAGAGGTTGGAGGGGATTTTGGAAGGGAATGTAGGCATAGAAGTGCTAGAAGTAGAAGTGTGATCCAGTCTAAGTGAAGTTCAAGGGAAAGTTTTGTTAATATAGATTTTAGGGATCTGTTAGTCTTTTCAACTTTTCCTGAAGATTGAGGATGGAAAGGAATATGAGGGGGTTCTGGAAGATGGCGGTGGTGACGGTTCCGTAGTTCATCACTCTCCAGTCAGCAGGTGAGAGGGAGGGAGTACTGGACCTTTCGCCG
>CAUYRH010140107.1:0-46600 GCA_963574655.1 Perodicticus potto
TACAGGCACCCGCCACAACGCCCGGCCATTTTTTGGTTGCAGCCAGCATTGTTATTTGGCAGGTCCGGGCTGGATTCGAACCGGCGACCTCAGGTGTACGTGGCTGGCGCCTTAGCCCGTTGAGCCACAGGCACCGAGCCCATCTATTCTTTTTTTTTTTTTTTTGAGACAGAGCCTCAGGCTGTCACCCTGGGTAGAGTGCCTTGGCATCACAGCTCACAGCAACCTAAAACTCTTGAGCTCAAGCAATTCTCCTGCCTCCACCTCCCAAGTAGCTGGGACTACAAGTGCCCACCACAACACCTGGCTATTTGGGGGGGGGGGGATTGCAGCCATCGTTGTTTGGTAGGCACAGGCTGGATTCGAACCCGCCAGCTCAGTTGTATGTGGCTGGCACCTTAGCCACTTGAGCCACAGGCATGGAGCCCAAAACATCTATTCTTGGATTTTTAGCCTTAAGAACCATGAGAAATTTCTGTTGTTTAAGTCACCTGGTCTGTGGTATTTTGCTATGGCTACCTCAGCAAACTAATACATTGACCTTGACATTCCTCCAACCTGTGGTGCTCTGTTGTTTCCCCTAGAAACCTACACTTGAGCCCCACTGCCATGCTGGGAGGAAGCCCAATCTAGTCCACTCAGAGGGACCTTAGGTAGGTATAAGGCTGATGGCCAGCATCAATCACCAGACTCGTGAGTGAAGACATGTCCAGAAAATTCCAGCTTCCAGCTACTCAGTCACCACCTCCAGCATCTCTCATCCCCAGCTGTTGAGTCACCCCAGCCCCTGAGTCTTTCCACCTGCTGCCCTGGACATGTGAACAAATGAGCTGTCCCTGTTGCACCCTTTCCAAATTTCAGTCCCATAGAATTCACGAGCATAATGTAACGGTTCTTTTACTCATACTGAGTTTGGCGTGGTTTGATACACAGCAAGGGTAACTCACAAGGGCTCTTCCAGAATAGCTACCTGCCTGGCTGTTTTTCAGGTAAAACACCTTTCTCCAGAACACTCCCCAACCTTGATGGAGAGCTGATGCTGCCACCTGGTGGCCAACAGAAATGACGCACAATCCACTGTTACTCCTTCTTTCTCCAAAGAAGCTTTTTTACATTTATTAGTTCATTCCACAAACGTTCACAATCCCTGATGGTGAAAGTCAAAATTAGTTTCATTAAGTAAATTCTAACACTACTCTGTTTGATATTCTTTCATCTTTGGTCATGAAATTCCATTTACAAGTCGACAGTCTGTTACACTCTTCCACAATGCAAAATTCTCGGAGAACCGAATCAGTTTGCACAAGCTTACTCAGTAGCTAAACCTCCTGAACTGACATAGGTTATTTATAGTCTTTCGTTCACATTTTACAGCATAAATATTACTGATTCCTTATGGGATGTGGCTCTGAACCTCTCTGAGGAGAGATCAGACAATAAAGTTCAAGAACTCACCCCCCAAAATTGCTACGTACCTTAGTGCTGAATATCACTATGGTTACTTTTGAAGTACCCGCCTTGGGAAGCGATGCACTGATGCCACCGCATTGTCCACCCCTCAAAGCAATTTTTCTAGGATGAGTTCGTGAGCTTAATTGTCTGACCTCATCTATAAGAGAGAGCAATGGTTCTCCAAATGGGGTCCCCAGAGCAGCAGCATTGCCGTTACTGGGGAACTTTGAAAAATGAGAATTCTCTGACCTCACCCCAGACCTATTGAATCACAGGGTCCCAGACAGCTGTGCTTTAACAAGCCCTGAAAGTTCTGATTCACAGTCAAGCATGAGAACCATTGATATAGACTCTATGCACCACATTACATTTATAAAAAAAACCCAAATTCTGAAACTCCACAGCACATTTGACCCCCATGGCGTAAGATAAGGCATTACTTTCAGATCTGTATTTTGAAATTTCAAGTAACATTAAGGGAAGCCATGAGATTTTAATGTCTAGAAAGGGGGGCAGAGATTCCTTGCAGACATGGAGAAAGGGTATGATCAAGAACAATAAAAGCTAATTTTTGCTGCATGTTTGTAATCTACCAGGCACTGAGCCAAGTCCCTGAGCTTACCCAGTCTGTGCAACAAACCTAGAAGGTAGGTGTTTTTATCATGCCAACTGTATGAATGGGGAAAATGAGGCAGGGGGCATGAACAATGACCAACACCTGAAGAGGGTCACCAACAGAAGCTGTGGCCTTCAGTAGAGGAATACAGACAGCTCACATGGCTTCATGTCTTCTGCCTTCTGCTCTCCTGCTGGCTAAACCCTACAAGAAGCTGGAAGACAAGGGAATTCCTGCAATTTAACCCATAGAGCTTTCAGAGCAGGAGGAAGCTACAGAGAATGGCTCTGTAGGGGCCAGTGAAGACATCCGTCCCCCGTGTTTGTATATCTACTGCATGTCTATGTATCACAAATAGATGCTATTGCAGTTTTAAAATATAAAATACAGTATCACACTGTAAGTATCCATTTGGAGCTTACTCTTTTTCCCCAACTTATTTTGCTTTTCGGATCTGTCAGTGTTCATGCAGGCAGCTTTATTTCAGCTCCTATTCTCTGTTGTTTAGGATTCCATGATATTAAACTACTTCCTAATTCTTTTTTTTTGTTTGTTTGTTTGTTTAGAGACAGAGTCTCACTTTATCACCATTGGTAGAGTGCTGTGACGTCACAGCTCACAGCGACCTCCAGCTCTTGGGCTTAGGCGATTCTCTTGCCTCAGCCTCCCACTACTTAATTCTTTTATCCATTCCCCTATTAGTAGACATTGAGGATGCTGCTAATCTTTTCCTGCTATAATGGGTATCGTGAGATATACAAGGGAACTTCAAAGAGTATGCGGAAAAAGTGGAATTAAAGGATAAAAATTAAAAATATAAACTTTATTTTGTATTTCAAAATATTAAGGGTAAAAATGTAAACTTCAGTTCTCATCATAAAGCCCACTGAGTCCAAGACAGTCCTGTGAGTGGTGATACCATGCATTTTGTTCATTCCCCAAGAACTTAAGGTCCTGGGAATCACCACCTCAATGCAATCCTTTTTACATAATTAACAGAAGAAAAATCGTTGCTCTTTACAGACTTTTTTTTCTTTTTTTGATGGCATCTTGCTCTGCTGCCAGGCTAAAGTGTGGTGGTGTCATCATAGCTCACAGCAACCTCAAATCCTCTTGCCTCAGCCTCACCAGTAGCTGGGACTACAGGTACCCATCAGCCTCTCTGAGTGGTAGGATTACAGGTGTGAGCCACTGCGCCGAGGCTACGGGTTTTTTTTTAAGATTAGGAAATAAAAAGAAACCAGAAGGGGCCAAATCAGGACTGTAAGGTGGATACTTAATGATTCCCTATTGAAACGCTCAAAAAATTGTCCTTGTTTTATGGAAGGAGTGAGCAGAAGCATTGTCAAAGTGGAAAACAACTCTCTGGTAAAGATTATTCTTTGATCGTCTCAAAAGCAACAAGCAAGCAAAATCCCTTGAGCATCTCAAAAACTTGTTGCTGTGACAGGTTTACTTTTGCCATGACTGGACCTCGTCCACTTGGTAGCCATCGCTTTGATGGGGCTGTGTCTTCAGGCTCATACTGGTAAAGCTGTGTTTCATTTCCTGTCACGACTCTTTGAAGAAATGCTTGGGATCTTGATCCCACTTGTTTAAAATTTCTGTTGAAAGTTCTGCTCTTGTTTACAGCTGATCTGGGAACAATGGTTTTGGCACCCATGGAGTGGAAAGGTTGTTCAACTTTTAATTTTTCCGTCCGAATTGTGTACGCTGAACTAATTGAGATGTCTCTGGTGTTGGCTATGGTTGCTGTTGTTAATTGCCAGTCCTCTCCAATTATGGCACAAACAACATTCATCTTCTCCTGCTGCTGAAGGCTTTATCTTCAATATTGTCTTGTCCCTTCCTTTTTTTTTTTGAGACAGAGTCTCACTTTGTCACTCTCAGTAAAGTGCTGTGGCATCACAGCTCACAGCAACCTCAAACTCTTGGGCTTAAGCGATTCTCTTGCCTCAGCCTCCCAAGTAGCTGGGACTATAGGTGCCTGCCGCAACACCCGGCTATTTTGTTGTTGTTTTTGTTGTCGTTGTCACTGTTGTGTGGCAGGCCCAGGCCTGGTTCAAACCCGCCAGCCCTAGTGCATGTGGCTGGCACCCTAGCCACTGAGCTACAGGTGCCGAGCCTGTCTTGTCCCTTCTTAAAATGAATTATCCATTTGTGAACTGCTGATTTCTTTGGAGTGTAGTAAAGCCTTTTCACAAAGCATCGATGATTCACCACTCTTCCGTCCAAGCTTCACCATAAATTTGACGTTTGTTCTTGCTTCAATTTTAGCAGAATTCATGTTGCTCCTATAGGAGCTCTTTCCAAACTGAGGTCCTATACTCCTTAGTGCCTCAAACTACATCCTGCTCAGACACATTATAACAAGTCCGTACTCATACGTTCTCCTACATAGGTGGGAGCTTTTCTCTCAGCTTGGTGTCCCTGATGTGGACGTGCTGTGTTACAGGACATGTATGTCTGACTTTCTTAAATGACACCAAATTTCTCTCCAAAACAGTTGTACCAGTGTTTGCTTCCTCCCATTCTATGGAATTCCAGTTGCACAGTCTTAGCCTGCCCCAGTATGGACACATTTTTTTGTTTTTTTGCCCTTCTGATGGCTTTGAACTCCTGGCTGTTTTATTTCTATTTCCTGGGTAAGTGAGAAGTTGAGCATCTCTTCAACCAGTCTGTTGTCTGGGGATAAACGTTTTGCCTTCTCACTTCACACTTTGCCTACATAGAGTTAGCCCTTAACACAGGTTGAACTGCATGGGTCCACTTACACGCAGATTTTTTTTCAGTGAATACAGTCAGCCCTCCCTTTGGACAGGTTCCCACATTATGCAAAAGCAGACAGAAAGTACAGTACCGGTAGGATAGGAGGGGTGATAGGAAGGGACATGTTTTTGTATCTGTAGGACTTGTGTATGTGTCGATTTTGGGAAACAATCCCTGCCAGATACTGAGACACACTGTATGTTCCAAGCCTGGATTTTTAGAACTCCAAAAGACCTTCCCTCTCTAGTTCCAGGCAGCAAGACATGAAAATCGCTTTGGCTTTCAGGCTACCCTCTGGCTGGTGCGTGTTCCGCACTCCATGTTGCTACCGGGAATGAGGAACAATTTTGTTTGCTGCAGGTAGGTGGTGTCTGTCCTGCCCCAGAAGCCAAATGTAACAGTGGCTAGATGGACCAGGGTGGAGGTGGCAGTAGCAGCAACAGAACAAAAATGGAGGGGATAAAAACCTAATCCTCGGTTTATAATTTCCAGAATGTTATTTTTCTGCACTCGCTAGCACCATTTATTAAAGTCCTGATGAGGCCAGGACCGGAATCTGCTCCTTTAAGTCGGCCCGCCAGCCTCATAAATCAGGGGCATTGCATTCATTCAGTGAATCTGTCCTTCCCGCCTCCCATGTGCCAGGCTCTGTTGGGCCCTGTGTTTTGGTGATCAACAAAGCAGACCGGCTGCCTGATTGGTGGCACTTGGTGGCACTCACTATATTAGTGTTTTGGGACTGCCGTAATGAAATACCACAGACTGGGGGACTTGAAAAACAGACTTTTATCTCCTCAAAATTATGAAGCTTAGAAGTCCTAGGTCAAGGTGACAGCAGGGTTGGTTTCTTCTGAGTCCTGTCTCCTTGACTTGCAGGTGCCACCTTCCCCCAGTGTTCCCACAGGGTCTTTTCTCTGTCTCTTACACTCTTCTTCTTTTTTTTTTTTTTGGTTTTTTTTTTTTTTTGAGACAGAGTCTCACTTTCTCACCCTCAATAGAGTGCTGTGGCATCATAGCTCACAGCAACCTCAAACTCTTGGGCTTAAGCGATTCTCTTGCCTCAGCTTCCCAAGTAGCTGGGACTACAAGCACCCACCACAATGCCTGGCTATTTTTCTGTTGTAGTTGTCACTGTTGTTTAGCAGGCCTGGGCCGGGTTTGAACCCGCCAGCCCCGGTGTACGTGGCTGGCGCCCTAACCGCTGAGCTTGGGGCGCCGAGCTCCTTACATTCTTCTTATAAAGACTCCAGACCTGCTAGATTAGGGCCTACCCACAGGAACTCGCTTGACCTTAATCACCTCTTTAAGGGATCCTATATCCAAACACAGTCACATTCTGAGGTCCTGGGGGTTAAGACTTCAACTTGTGAATGTGGGGTGGGTGGGGAGGCGGTGGATTCAGCCCATACACTGGCTAATGGGAGAAGCAGACATTAATTTAATGGCCACATGTGAAATGACCTCTGTGGGACGTGAGAGCCACTCCCAGGGGATTTGAGTGAGTGGGTTCCAGGAGTCTTTCCCTGAGGAAGCCGAGACCTCTGAGGTGAAGCCGAGGCCTGAAAGTGAAGCGGAGCTGTGCAAAGAGAGAGGGGGCAGGAGGCCAGCCGGGGCACAGGGTGTGGCATGAGCAGCTGTCCTGGGCGTCTGAAGACTGAAAAGCAGTGACCGGCACAGGTTTGGGGCACAGTAGGGGGGGGCCGCATCTGGAGAAGGTGGTGCTTTGCGCTCAATAACAATCATCTGAGCATTCCTTTAAAAACACAGATCCCAGGCCTTACCCCAGATCCGCTGAATCAGAATCTCTAAAGGGAAGGGCCCGGGAATCTGCATTCCTCCCCCCAATTTTTATGTTGAGAAATATCAAACCCTTGCAAGGAATGTGTAAGGAACACTTGACTCTCCTTTACCTACATTCCCTAACTGTTCACATTTTGGCTCATTTTCAATTTCCCACGCTCTCTTCCTCCTCTCCTCAGCAGGCATCTCTTAAATAGCAGGACCTTTTCCTCCATAACCACAGCACCATTAGCATGTCCCAGAATAGTAATATCAATCCAGTAACGTCACCTAATGAGCAGATAATATTCAATTTCCCCACGGTTCACAAAATTTCTTCTACGGCTATCCGCTTGTTCAGTCCGGGATCCAACCAAGGAGCACACCTTATATATTTTTGGTTATTTTTCTTTTAGTCTCCTTTAATCTAGAATAACTTAAAAAAAAAAAGGATATTAACTTTTCAAAGAGAGTTCAGGCATGTAGAATGCCCCACATTCTAGATTTGTCTAAATTTTCCTCATGATTAAAATCAGGTTAAGTATTTTTGGCAAGAATATGACATAGAAGACGTTGGGTACATCTTAATACATCACATGGGGGGGGACAATGTCAGGTTGTCCCATTCCTGGTGCTGGTGAGTGTGAGCTCTCGGTTAAGATGGAGACCACTGGCCTCTGGATCCCTCTGTTGTAAAGGTACATTCCCCACTTTTTAACGAATAAATAATCTGTGGTGTGATATTTTGAACAATGTGAATATTTTGTTACCCAGAAACTTTCCACTTCATGGGTTTAGAAACTATCGGTGACGTTTGCTCTCTGGTCAATTGTTATATTGGTGATTGCAAAATGGAGTCTGTATTTTTGATAAGTGCCCCAGGAAATTATTCTTCTCAGGGAATTTTGGAAACCTTATTTGACTCAAAGTAAAGGATCCAGGAGAATGAGGTTTTTGTTACAAAGACAGCTGAAGGCTTTAGAATTGGTTTAAAAATGCGTATACCTAAGTCTCGTTTTTTTACACCAAAGAACGAGAAAGGTGTGCGAAACAGAGGCCTAGGAAGGCGCATTGTTTATTTATTTGTTTATTTTGAGACGGAGTCGCACTTTGTCACTCTGGGTGGTCATAGCTCATAACAACCTCAAACTCTTGGGCTCCAGAGATGTTTTTTGCCTCAGCCTCCTGAATAGCTGGGACTATAAGTGCCCACCACCATACCCAGGTAATTTTTCTATATTTAGTAGAGACGCTGGACTTGAACTCCTGAGCTTAAGCAATCGTCCTGCCTCAGCCTCTCAGAGAGCTAGGATTACAGACATGAGCCACCACACGCAGCCAGGAAGGAGCATTTTTAACACACACCCCTGCTATGGTTTGGATATGTTTTGCTTGTCCCCACCAAAACTCACGTTTCCCTGTGTGGCAGTGTTGGAAAGTGGGGCCCAGTGTTTGGGTCATGGGGGTGGATCCCTTATGAATGGCCTGGTGTTATTCTCTCAGTCTTGGGAGCCAGGATTGGTTTTCATAGGAATGGATTTGTTCCCGTGAGAGTGGGTTAGTATAAAGCCAGGATGCCCCCAGGTTTCCCCCCTTTGCATGTGTCCACTTCCTTCTGGACCTTCTCTGCCAAGTTGTGATGCACCAGGAGAACCCTTGCCAGAAACCAGGGCCATGCCCTTGAACTTCTCAGCCTGCAGAATCAGGAGCTGAAGAAACCTCTTTTCTTTATAAATTACCCAGTCTCAGGTACACAAACAAAGCACTAGCCCCCAAGGGCCCTCCCCTTACCCACCCCTGATTCCGTGCTCACTAAAGTTTGAGAAGCACTGACGTTGGCAGTGATCCCTACTAAGTGAAGTGAAGTTGCATTTTTAACATACCTGGGGAGGTTTTTTTTTTTAGATCTGTGTGATTTGATTTGATTTGATTATTTATTTATTTATTTATTTTGGAGACAATGTCTCATTGTATCGCCCTTGGTAGAGTGCTGTGGCGTCACAGCTCACAGCAACCTCAAACTCCTGGGCTTAGGAGATTCTCTTGCCTCAGCCTCCTGAGTAACTGGGACTACACAATGCCCAGCTATTTGTTTTTTGTTGTTACAGTTTGGCCGAGGCCAGGTTCGAACCCGCCACCCTTGGTATATGGGGCCGGTGCCCTACCCACTGAGCCACAGGCACCACCCGATCTGTGTGATTTTAAAAATAAACCTCTAGAGAGTCTGATTCAAATGGTCTGGGGTACAGCTCAGGCATCAAAAACTTCAAAGCCCCCTTGATGATTCCAAAGCACTCCCGAGACTTGAGCACCACTGTGCAGAATTCTCAACAAACTGAGTATAGAAGTAGAAAGTCTGCCTCACAGCTAGTTAGAGCTCACCTGCTAGCCCCAAACATCTAGAGCTCCCTTCACTCTACTTTTGGGGCTTCTGCTGTGTGCAAATAGCTCTTTGGGGAGCTTACAAAAGAGGTAGGAGAAAGGTCACTTCCCTCAAAAGCGCAAGGACGTGGGAAAAAAAACACACTTACAAACACACACAAGTATTGTGTAATCAGAGTTTTACAGACCAGGAAACCGACCATCTAAAAGAGGAAATGACCGCCCAGTGATTTCTTGCCAGAGCCAGAACTCTTTCAGGGATGCCTTTCTCTCTCTGGGCTCATTTTTACTCAAACCCACAATGCATTTCTTGCTCTTCTTTTGGATGGGGCTGGCCTAGAGCCAACATCTTCACCAGTAGTGACAGCTAGGAGAGATAAGGGCCTCTTATCAATGCTTACTCTGGGCCCAGCCTAAGTGTCTGTGGAATGAATGAGTGAATGAATGCAGCCAGCCCAGCACCTGCCCACAGGCTGGCCTTAAGAACCACTGGATCAAATAACTTTAAGAATGAATCTGTCCTGAGGCTAGAATTAGCTCATTTTTCACAGACTGAGGAGTCTCTAGACCTTGCCTCTCTTCATAGCAAATGTATAATTCACCTAAATTCTACTTTCTGTATAATTTATATGTAACTAGGAGCTGATTGAGTTGTAGCTGACTAATTGATCTAAAGTTATGTTGATATTTAATCCTATATTTGCAAGCATGTATTTCAGACTCAATATGCTGGAGCCAATCCATTTATTTGCAGGTCATCAAACATTTTCCATAGCCTCTTAGAACTTTCACTGGCCTTGTCCTACCATAGATGGTACGGCAGATGACCTCAAAATACAGGGAGGGACTTTCCTTCCTGAGGACAGGAGAGAGAAGTATGGAGGACGTGGTCAGTGTTGCTTTCAAGGACCAGAGTATAATTTCCTTTTTTTTTTGGTAAAAACATTGAGACGTAATTCACATGCCACGCAATTCACCTCTTTAAAGTACTCCACTCAGTGGTTTTTGGTATATTTGTATTCAGGCAACCATGATCACAATCAATTTTAAAATATTTTCATCACTGCAAAAAGAAATTGGTATTTTTTGCCAGTCAGCCCCCTTTTGGTCCCAGCTCTAGACAACTACCAATATGATTTCTGCGTCTAAAGATTTGCCCATTCCAGACATTTCTCACAAATGGAACAATACAATATGTGACCTTACAACTTGCTTCTTTCCCAGAGCATCATATTTTCAAGTTCATCCATGTTGTAGCACGGATCGGTACTTACTTTCTTCTGATTGCCAAGTAATAGCAGTGTTGTGGAGCTGTATGACATTTTATTTATCTGTTCATCATTTGATGGACATTTGGATTATTTCTGCTTTTTGGCTATTATGATTAATAATGGAATGTGCTACTATGAACATTAGTGTACAAGTTTTTGTGTGTGCGTTTTAATTTCCTCCGAGTATCTATCTGAGAGTGAAGTTGCTGGGTCGTGTGGTAACTCTGTGTTTAACATTTTAAGGAAATGTCATACTGTTTTTCAAAGCAGCTGTACCCTTTTACATTTCCCTTGGCAACATATGAAGATTCCAGTTTCTCCATATCCTCACCAACACTTGTTTTTTGCCCATCTTTGATTATAACCGTCCAAATGTGTGTGAAGTGATACCTAATTGTTTTTCATTTGCGTTTTCCCTGATGACGAATGAGTTGAGTATCTTTTCATATGCTTATTGGCCATTGGTGTGTCTTCTTGGGAGAAATGTTTATTCAGATCCCTTGCCCAATTTTTATTGAGTTGTGAAATTTCCCTGTATATCTTATGTAGTCCAGATCTAAATCACTTATCTGATAAGTGATTTGCAAATATTTCCTCCCATTCTGTGGGTTATTGTATTAGTTTGCAAAGGCTGCCATAACAAAATGCCACAGACTGGGTTCCTTAAACAACAGAAATTAATTCCCCACAGTTCTGCAGATTCTAAAGGCCTGAGATCAAGAGGTTGGTAAGTTTGGTTTCTCCTAAGGCCTCTCTTCCTTTGCTTATAGATGCTTTTCTTCTCTCTGTGTCTCCATAAGGCCTTTCTGCTGTGGGGCATATCCCTGGTGTCTCTTTTTCTTATAAGGACCCTCGTCATTGGATTAGGGCCTCATCCTAAGGGGCCTTCAGTTCAATCACCTCTTTAAAGACCTTATCTCCAAATAGGTTATACTAGGTGCTAGAAATGCAACCAGCACAGTTGAACTTCAACATAAGAATTTTGAAGGGCTACAGTTCAACACACAAGAGTTGTCTTTTCACTTTTTCAATGGTGGCCTTTGAAGCATGAAAGTTTTTACTTTTAATAAAGTTTAATTTGTCTAGTTTTTTCTTTCATTGCTTGTGCTTTTAGGTGTCATACCTAAGAAACCATTGCTTATTCCAAGGTCACAAAGATTTATACTTACGTTTTCTTCTGAGCATTTTATAGTTTTAGCTCTTATATTTGAGTCTAATCCATTTGGGGTTAATTTTTCATATGATATGAGGTGGAGTCCAAGTTCATTCTTTTGCATGTCCCAGCACCATTTGTTGAAAAGACTATTTTTGCCCCATTAAATTATCTCCACCCTCTTGTTGCAAATCAACTGGCTGTAAATGTAAGGATTTCTGCCTGGATTCTCAGTTTTATTCCATTGGTCTATATGTCATACCACACTGTCTTGATTACTGTAGCCTTATAGTAAGTCTTAAAATCAGGAGATGTGAATCTTCCAACTTATTCTGAATGTACTTTAATTTTTGATATGAAACACTGAGAAATGTGAATGAACCACACAAAATGGGAGCTTGGAAGCCCCCTCCGCCAGATGACTTTATTTGGGGAACACAAGCTCCAGGCTGTACACATGCCTTGGAAAGATGGATTCCCACCCTCTCAGCCCATGACTTTTTTTTTTTTTTTTGATGAGCCTCCAATGATCTTTAATTCAAAGCATTCTTTTTTTTTCACTGTTATAAAATAAAATATTTCATGCAAAGTATTAACTCTGCCCCCCCAAAGCCCAACTTCCCAACAAATAAAAAACTATCTTCATTGTAAATCACTGGAAACTTTCTGCAGAGAACAATGATCCCCTGTGGGTTATTTTAAACATCACTTTAAGTCTTCCCCACCTGCTCTGCTCTCTAATTGCTCCTACTAAAACAGTGTCATTCACAACTGGATTATTAATGAACTGAGAGGGAACTGGGCGGCAAATGGCAGGGGGCTTTTAGAGTGCTTGGGGAGAACCTGAGGGCCTGCAACAAGCCCAACCCACAGATTTTTTTCTCCCCTAAAAAAAGTTACTAAGGAAGTGCAGCACCTGTGGCTCAAAGGAGTAGGGCACCAGCCCCATATGCCAGAGGTGATGGGTTCAAACCCAGCCCCGGCCAAAAAAAAAAAAAAACTGCAAAAAAAAAGTTACTATGGAAATCACTGTACTCAGGTGATACTGTCTACCTCAAAAGAACATTGCTGGTGGGTCAGGGACCAGAGGAGTTCTTCAAACAAGATGGCTAGGGAACTGAATTAACTGGGTCCCATCTGCAGCCCCCAAACTTAAGCCCTGTCTTCCCCTCAACTGGAGGGCCCTAGGGTGGTTAGTGCTCTAATCTGTAGGCTGGAAAGCTCAGGAAACAAGGCTCTTTGTGAAGAAGAGAACCCTATTGTTCTCAAACCAGTGTGGATTCCAGAGAATGTTTTGGGATAGTTTTTTCCCCCTTTGTTTATTAACTTTCTCTCCTCTTCCTGGGGTGGTGGTTCTCAAAAGTAACATAAAGATATTAATAAAAAAAATCCATTGTAGGGTGAAAAAAGACGGGTGCACAGAGCGCAGGGGACTGCAGCCCCATGAAGAGGCTGTAGTTGGATGGCAGAAGCCACTAGGCTTGTTTTGCTTTTTTATGTTTAGCGTTAAATTTCAGGAGAGCAGCCCTTTTCTGGTCCTGCATATCTCAAACGGTGGCAGACGGCAGAGGTTCGACCACTTCCTTCCTTTTTCGCTTTACCTCGCTTCTTTCCGGAAAGAGGAAACAATGCGAGTCCACGTCGCAGACCACGGCCCCCCTGCTCCCCCTGTCTCACTCCTCCCACCTGGGCACCTGCCCCCACAGACCTGTCCCCAGGGCAAGGCCCCATCTGGCCCCTGGACTTCCTGGGAAGCCTTCAGACGCAGGCCGCGGGTCCTTAACGTAGGAGACTTGAATTCCTGGCACTGGCACTAATTTTGTGTGACCTTGGACAGGTTACCGTTCCTCCGTGGCTTCACGGTGCCCATCTGTCAAATGGAGCAAGAATACTGTCCTTGGCTTCTCCCTTTCCATGGTAGAGGCTGGGGGGAAGAGCGTTAGGAAAACTATTCGGAAGACTGGTCGTGTCCCACCCAGTTTCAACTCAACTTCCTGCTGCTCAAACGGGGGGTGAGGGGAGCAGCCAGAGACCGCAGGGCCCCAGCGGTGCTCAGGGTGGAAGCCGGCGGGGTGGAGCGCGCCCACCCCCTGCCAGGGAGCTCAGGCCCCGCCTCGGGGGAGGAGCCGAGAGGCGGCGCGGAGGCTCCCGGCCGAGCAGAGCTGGCTCTGTAGCCGCGCGAGCAGCTGCGGCTCCGGGACCCACAGGCAGAGCCAGGGTCGGGAGCCGCCCGGGGCAGGGCTCGGGAGAGCCGGTGAGTTGCTCAACGTTGCCGCTTCCATCCCTGCTCTCTGCGGCTTGACAGCGCGGGGAACGAGGATGGGGAGGGGAGGTGGTCCCAGCCTCTGATAGCCTGATGGGGGCGGGGACACTTTGGCCAAGGGCGGGTGGCTTAAGATAATTGGGCTGGGGGGCGCGGGCAAGGCGGGTATCTAAAGCGCGGGGTCTGAGTCTGGTGAAGCACGAGAGGTGGGCTGGGGCGGGGGCGTTCTCCTGGGTCTCGGGCTCCACGATGAAGCCAGGGTAGGGGGCGCATTGGCAGGTTGTTGGCTAGGGCCGTCGTGGCCACATCTTGTGGCAGGGAGGCGGGGTACCTGGCCGGTCCTGGACTTGTGGGCCGCGGTCACCTGGCACCCTCCCGCACCCAGTCTGCCGGCCGGGCAAGGGGGCGCCGCCCCCTCGCGTGGCGGGGCTTGGTTCCCTCAGGCAGAGGCAAACCATAGGAGAGAGGGAGCGCTCCTGCCCCGGCGGGAAATGTCCCTAGGGCAGGCACCTTCCCTTGAAGACCCGCCCCGCCGCGGGATCGAGCTGGCTGTGCAGTGCCTCCGGCTCGGGGAGACCCCGCTAGTGGTAGTTCCCGGAGAGAGGTGCGCCTGGCCTCTCCCAAGGGCCGCCGTGCGCCGGCTGCTAGGTCCCCCACGCCAGGAGCGCGCTCTCCTCGCGAGTCCCGCGCATCGACTCCGGCCGGGAGGAGCGCCACCGAGCGCCGAGGATGAGCAGAAATCTTGCAGCCTGGCCCCGAGAGGTCGCGCAGAGGGTCTCCCCAAGGTCACGCGGAGCGTCCAGGCTGAGCTGCCCAGACCGCCTGGGGTGGAGAGCCGGGAGGGGGAGGCGCTCGCTGCCTGCCTCCTTCGCTGCTGCAGACTCCCTTCCTCCGCTTCCCCGCCCCAGCCCGGCCTCCGGCTACAAGGAGATGCTGATGATGCAGCTCCCAGCCCCGGGCGGCTAACAGCCTAGGCGAGCTTTGAATCTGGCCCTCCCGAGAGCCTAGCGCTGAGCCGCCGCCGTCGCGCGCGAGGCTTGGGACCCTGTGCTCCCGGACACCTCGGCAGCAGAGGGAGAGAGACACGGCTGCTTCAGCGCTCCTCGGAACCGAAAGCCGAGCTGCTTGCGCGCCCATGTGATTGGATTCCACATAATGGGCCCCTGTTCTCGCTGTCAGAGCGCTCGCCAGCTCCCCACAGGCCTGGGCACCAGGTGCCGCCTCTGAATCACCCACTGTGGAGGACCCAGGACCCTGAGGAGCCAGGCGCCGTTCTCTCAGGGCTCTCCCTGGGAGGGGCCTGCCCTTGGCCGCCTCAGCCCGCGGGGTACTTCTCTGAGTGTCCTGCCATTTCCTGCGTCTGGAGGGCTTCTCCTAGGCTGGTATTGTAGTTTCCAGCTGTCTGCCCCTGCGCAAGACACTTGGCCTCTCAGACCTCCGTTGCCTTTAAGACGTGGGACTAATACCCTCTATTGGGTTGTTAGGTCGATGAGAGGTGTCTTCGTGTAGAGCTGGGTGCAGCCCCGCATGGGCGAACTCTCCTAGGTAAATGCTTGCTGCCTTCAATATTGCTTTTAAGTGGGGAGTGTCTCTTTTAGACAGGTGCAGAAGTGGGGCCCTGGTGGGTGGTTCTGCAGGGGCTGGGGCGTTTCCACATCTTCCTCCCTCAGCTCTGTCATACAGAGCCAGCTTGCTGGGGGCCCGTGGGGGCCAGTGCATCTTTCCAGCACCTGCTGGCTCGCACAAATCCCCTACTCCCTCCTTTCTCTCACTTGTCACTCAACTCCCATCTTCTAGGCCAAGCACCCAGGATACTGGGAGCAAGGTGTCAACTGGGCTACTCTGGGCCTTCAACTCTGTACCTACTTGGCAACTGGGGTCTACCCAACAGTGCCCTCATCCCCCCATGCTGGAACCTTCCTGACACTAATTCCTCCCAGCCTCTGGGATGTCTTCCTTTCGGAAGACCACAGGTTCTTCCTTCCCCTCTTGTGGTCTCCTCCCACTGCAACACTCATTTGCAGCTGGAAGGGTCATGTGTCAGGGCCTAATGCATTCTGCTGCTCTCTGGACCTCCCCTGGTCCTCCCCTGGCCTGCAAGGACATGGTAGGCAAGGCCTGATGCCTGCTCAGACTTTGTTCTCTCTGGTAAAGGATGGAGGAGTGGAGGTTAAATTCTAATCTAGCTGGTAAATCTTTTCTGAAGCCTGAGCCACAGGGCTAAGAGGATGCTGACACAGGGAGGTAGTTTTTCCTTAAAGACAGAACCCTTTCTGCAGAGCCCATTTGGCCCCTTTGGAAGCTAGCCAGCAGGTCTTCTCAAGATCAGCTTCCTATGGGGAGTGAACTTTCTCTGACCAGCAGAGGCTGCAGCCGGTCCAGTTTAGCAGATTGCAGAGGGCAGCTACCTGCAATCAGGTTCTATGCTTGGACTGTCAGAAACCCCCACTCACTTTGTCACCCTCTCCCAACCAGACTCATTTAAGTGTGTCCCAAATGGCATTCTTCCAGTAAAGAACACATCTTAGCAATTGGGCTCCAAGGAGGGATTGGACAAGCTTATCTTTTACAGAAAGCTACAAATGTGAAGTGCAAGGCAGCCAGAGAGGTCTAATTGAAATTATAGCTGCATACGTAATTACTTATGCTCTCTGAGTCTTGGTTTTTTCATTTGTAAAATGGGAATCATAGTATAATGATGCGTGCTTCATGAGGTTCTGAGGATTCTGTGAGACCATAACACACAGAAAGTGCTTGCAGGACGCGATAGCTCATGCCTGTAATCCTAGCACTCTGAGTGGATTGCTTGAGCTCAGGAGTTCAAAACCAGCCTGAGCAAGAATAAGACATGATCTCTAAAAAAATAACCAGGCATTGTGGCGGGCACCTGTACTCTCAGCTACTAGGGAGGCTGAGACAAGAGGATCGCTGGAGCCCAAGAGTTTGAGGTTGCTGTGAGCACTATGGGGCAAGAAAGTGAGATTCTGATTTTTTTTTCAAAAAAAAAAAAAAAAGAAGAAAGTGCTTAGTTCAGCACCTGGTGCTCATAGGAAGGCCGGAAATGACTGTCACCATCACCACCATTTCCTCTATTTTGATGGGCTCTCAAAAAGTTCCACCTTCGTTAGACTCTGTTCTCCTATAGCTGTCAGGACAGGGAAAGTAAGCCCGTCTTTCAGAGGTGGAGAGGGGGCTGATTCCTGGGAATTTGTGTCTATCAGCGTCCTGTCCCCAGGGAGTCTGTGAGCAGCCATTTAGCCTTTCTCATCCAGCTGTCATTTTCCAGGCTTCATTGATTCATTCAACAGACTTTTACTCCATTCCAGACCTTGTGCTTAGCCAAGGATTTCAAGATGAATAAGGGAGCACTCAGGATCCTCATTCTGGGGGGAGAGGAAGGCCTGGGAACAGATAATGAGGACACTGTGGAATAAAGGCTTCAGTAGCAGGAAAACAGAGAAGCAGATTCAGGTGGTTCAGGCTGATCCAGATTTGAAGCTTGCAGCTGCCACCTGGTAACTGGGTGAGGATGGACAGGGGCCTCACCTCTCAAGCTGGTGAGCTGCCTCCTTAAGATGGTGATCTGAGGGCCGGACACAGTGGCTCATGCCTATAATCCCAGGACTCTGGGAGGCCGAGGCAGGTGGATCACTTGAGCTCATGAGTTCGAGACCAGCCTGAGCAACAGCGAGATCCCTGTCTCTAAAACAAATAGCCGGCATTGTGGCAGGCGCCTGTAGTCCCAGCTACTTGGGAGGCTGAGACGAGAGAATCTTTTGAGCCTAAGAGTTTGAGATCGCTATGAGCTATGGCGCCACAGCACTTTACTGGGGACAAGAAAGTGAGACTCTGTTTCAAAAAAAAAAAAAAGATGGTGATGTGAGGAGAAAAAATAAGACAATGTGTGTAAAAACTTAGCTCAGAGGGCTGGGCACAGTGGCTCAGGCCTGTAGTCCTAGCACTCTGGGAGGCTGAGATGGGTGGAATGCTTAAGCTCAGGAGTTCAAGACCAGCCTGAGCAAGTGCAACACCCCATGTCTAAAACCAGCCAGGCATTGTGGCAGGCGCCTATAGTCTCAGGTACTTGGGAGGCTGAGGTAGGAGGATCACTTGAGCCCAAGAGTTTGAGGTTGCTGTGAGCTATGAAATGAGATTCTGTTTCCAAAAAAAAAAGCAAACTTAGTTCAGGACAATTTAGACATTAATAAGTGCTCAAAGATGTTAGTCGACATTATCCTTATTCATCCATTAGTACCAGTAACAGGTGGGCAGAAGCTGCTGTGGGAGCACATTGAGCCATTCGGTGACAACTCTCCAGGTGGTGGATTAGAGAGGGGTGGACAACAGTAACAGCGAGAACAGCAGGGACAAAGCACGAAGGCTGGGAGCTGCCTGGTGTCTTTGCAAAGCAGTGGCAGGAGTTGCAGCCAGAGCAGAGTCACCACTGAGTGTGACCGGGGCAGGGGGCAAGGCCAGGGACATAGCAGAGGCCATCCTGCCAGGGGCCCCGAATTGCCTGCTGATCTGAAGCAGGCACCCTGCAGCCTTGTCAGGTGGTGGCTTCCTGACGAGGGTTATCTGACTGTAGCATCAGAGAATGTTCAGGACTAACAGGAAGGGTTGTGCTCATTTGACAGTACATTATGGTCCCGGGTCTTCATCCACTCAGGAAGCATAGACGGCCCCTTTCTCTTCCTGAGATGTTTTCTCCATATCTGCACTGGTTTCTTTCTTCCTGAGACTCTGTTTCTCATTTGAAAGAAGAGAGTATGGATGGAGGAGGTGTCCTTACCTAATTCACATGTTGATCCAAATACAGTACCAAGTGTATTTCAGAATGCTGGGCACTGTTCAAAGTCTTTAATTGCACTGCCATTGAATTCTCACACCAATCCTCTGATGTGGATGCACTTATTTCCCATTGCACAGAGGGGGAAACTGAGGCACAGAGGATGAGGCAATTTGCTAAAGGGCATATAGCTTACAAGTGGCAGGAACTCACATCTGAGGGGGTCTCCGAAGTCGTCACATGCAGTCCTGCACCACCTCTTTCACGCACTTTGTAAATCGAAAGCCGACTGTGGTATGTCTGGCTTTTTCCACTCTATGTATCTTTGGGCACTGGGCAATAGCTCCTTGGAGACTGATTACAGTGGGGTGTGTTCTGGGCACCTGCTCTGAGTTTTGGAAAATCAGAGTCCTTGTGTAGGAAATTGGGGGGGGGTGTTTTAATGTCTCAGAATCCAGAATAGCATTCCTCAGCCTACGAGTGTCCCATAAATGTGCCTCGATGCAGGCTGTTTCCAGCTTGATTGATGTGCCGGTGGTGGCCAGACCCCACGGTGGCCCCGGGAAGGAATGAGTCTTTTAGGTTGGCTGGTCAGAGCATCACCCTATCACAGAGGACATCCAAATGAAGACCCGAATTTTCCTTTCCATGGGGCCAAAATTTAGGAAGAGGGTTCAAACCCTGGTTGTGCCTTCAATTAACTTTTGGGCCTTGGGCAATTATTTACACTTCTTTGAGGCTCAATTTCTTCATCTGGAAATACAGATCATATATACTATATATACATACATATAATCCACGCACATAATTCAGAATTATCATTTGTAAAATATCTGGCTTCCAAGTTGTAGATGATATTGATAATACCCACCAAATTTTCCTCCATGGTACTTACTGTAATTGTGATTACATGGATATTTGTGATCTTTACTCTTTTAGTCTTTTTCTTTTTTTTTGTAGAGACAGAGACTCACTTTATCACCCCCGGTTGAGTGCCGTGGTGTCACACAGCTCACAGCAACCTCCAACTCCAGGACTTAGGCAATTCTCTTGCCTCAGCCTCCCGAGTAGCTGGGACTACAGGTGCCCACCATAGCACCCGGCTATTTTTTTGTTTTTGCAGTTTGGCTGAGGCCGGGTTTGAACCCGCCACCTTCGGTATATGGGGCCGGCGCCCTACTCAATGAGTCACAGGCGCCGCCCTCTTTTAGTCTTTTCTACCAGTCATTAGACTTGAGGTTCTCAACTTGGGCATTTTGCCCCTCCCCCCCAGGGGATATTTGGCAAACGTCTAGAGATGTTTTTTTGGATGTCATGGCTTGGGAGGGAGGAAAAGTGGAGGGGAGCTACTGATAACTAATGAGTAGAGGGCAGAGATGCTACTAAATACTCGACAGTGAACAGCACAGCCACCTACAACCAAAAATTCTCTGATCCCAAATGTCAGTAGTGCTGGGGCTGTGAAACACTGCACTGGACCGTAAGCTCCCTAAGGTCAGTGACTGTGTCTAATTCATTCAGCTCTGTGTCCCCAGGAGCCGTGCGTGATGTCCAGCACACGGGAGACAGTCAATACACATTAAAGGAATGAATGAGGACTTGGAAAGCCTTATGTCCCCTGGAGTCCCAAAGGGTTGGCTTGCAGGACATTTTGAATGAGCAGAAGAGATTTGGATGAACCTGAATGATGAACAGCCAATTGGTAATCTGGGCCAAAGAAATTCAGATCCAGCTCTGTGTTTTCCTTCCCAAGCAGGTACTTGGGGGACTGAATTATCTGAATGGTTCCTCCAGTCACCACTGCATTTTTCTCATGTAGATACAGGACCCACCTTTATCTGGACAAGTAAGCTGAGGCAAGGGAACGTAGGGGTGGACAAAAAACACCCTGTCAACTGGGCTCTTGGGATTTGCCAAGCTGGGGCACAGCTGCGGTCAGCTTCCTGTTTTGTCCCTTTCTCGTGGAATAAGGAAACCCACTGAATGGCTGTTTTCCACCGACATTTACAGCAATGTGATAGGCCTTGGATTAATGAGGTCAAGCTATGGTGTGAAATCTGCCTGATAACTTGAAGCTTGGCCAACAGGAAGCCATCACTTGTCTTCTTTGGGCTGTTTGATGGCTCTGGATGGCTTTAGGCAGGGAAGCAGGGGTCTCATCTTTGTTCAAACGAAGGGAGAGTTTTATGCCCTGGAATTATAGAGCCTGGAGTTATCTCTTTTTCAACTAATTGGGAAGGTTTATTTTCATGTGGACTTTGAAATAAATAACTTGTTAAAGCAAATGTTCACCCTGAGCCTTACACCTGGCTGCTAGGCGTAAATCTGGTCTGCTTAAAGGACCGTGCTCTTTTTCTGGGTCTCTGTAGGAGTCTGAAGGGAAAGATTGGCCCCAAAGGTGTTTGGACCGATTAGATGTGCACATTGATTAGGAATTATTTGGATAGGGACAAGGGGTCCCCAACCTTTTGGGCACCAGGGACTGGTTTCATGGAAGACAATTTTTCCAGCAACTTGGGGAGGGGGTATGGTTTTGGAATGATTCAAGCACATTACATCTCCACCTCAGATGATGGTATTAGATTTTCATAAGGAGCTCACAACCTAGGTCCCTCAAATGTGTGGTTTATAGTAGGGTTCACACTGCTTTGAGAATCTACTGCCACCATTGATGATCTAGCAGGAGGTGGAGCTCAGGCAGTGATGTGAACAATGGGAAGTGGCTGTAAATATGTCACTTACTCACCTCCTGCTCACCTCCTGCTCTGCAGCTCAGTTCCTAACAGGCCAGGGACTGGTACCCGGGGGTTGGGAATCACAGGTCTAGGGTACACCTCAAACTTGAACATGAATCATCTTGAGAATCATCTTAAAATGCTGGTTGGATGGAAGCATCTGCATTTCTACTGAGATCTCAGGGGGTGCTGTTCTCTGAGAGCTGAGCTTTGAATATCAAGGGTCTGGGGAACCCCAGGTCTACAGGTAGTGGGGGGGTCCCTGGTGAAACTCACTCAAGCCCAAAAGCAAATGTGTCCTTTTGAGCATTGTGCACAGCCATCTGCTCTGCTAGATGGCTTGTGGGGTCGCAAATATTTACTCTCTGTGCCCAGGCCAGGGACCAGACACGGCATACAAGGTGCTTGGTCTCAAAGAGCAACTCAAACAGCCAGAACGAGGTGGGATAGGCTTTGGGTGCTTCCAAAATCACTCTGTTCTGAGTCATCTGGTCATCTGAGTCTCGTTAAAAATATAGATCCCTGGGCCTAGCCCAGCCCACCCGTGTCAGAATCAGCCAAGATGGAGGCTTGAGAATCTGTATTTCTAAAAGGTGTGCCTGGTGCTTGTGATTCCTAGCCAGGCTGATGGATGGGAAGGTAGGAGGAAGAACTGTTGGCACATGCAGGTTAATTTGCTCTGCAGGACCCGTGTAAGGGAGAGTTGTGTGCTGCTGACAGCAGAGCTGAGCGCACACTGCGCTTCCCTTGCCAAGTTCTGCCCCCTGCAGGGTTGCATCTGCCTGGACGGGAAGGCACCTTTTGCTTAATATTCATCATCATCTTTAACACTTGGTACTTACTATGAGCCAGCTGCTTTCTATGTAACTCTTTTGGTCCTCCTAACAAATTTAAGGGGTGACATTACTCCTTTCCTGATTTTACTGCTTATGAAAGTGAGGCATAGAAAACGTCAATGACTTATCCAAGGTCACACAGTCAGTAAATGGCCAAGTTAGGATCTGAATCCAGGACCTCTGGCTTTAAAGCCCTTGCATGTTAATCATTAGACCCTCAACTTTTTTTTGCATAAAAATGCTGTCGTCTCTCCATGTATACAGCTGTCCCTACTTTGAAGGAGTATTTTTTTTCTTGTTCCTCTCTCAGAGGTGGGGAAGGCTAGGAGTGACCTGGGCTGACTTTGGAGTCAGCCCTGGGTTTGATTCCCACCTCTGCCACTTGCTCCAAACTAGCTTACATTAATATTTATTGAGCCTCAATTTCCCTGTGTGTAAAATAAGAATAATAATAGTATAAGATGATATAATTAAATATTAAGCCTCTGTTTGGTAGGTAGGATATACTGGATACATATCAACTGTTATTATTGCATTATTATCATTTGAGTTAGCCTCTGGAACTATTCAGGGGCTGAAGCAATAGGTAAGCAGAGTGTGTCATTATGTCCTCAGGGTCATTTGTTTTGTCCCCTAGGTTGCCTCTGGCCGTTATGGACCTAGGCATCCCTAGACTTTGCTTCTTGGCACTGGTCAAAGCCTCCAGTGTCCATGCCAGTCTGGAGAATTCTCAGAATGTCTTGGACCAGAGTCTTCATCAGAACTGGATTTATTTTGTCTAAAAGCAAGTAGAAGTTACACATTTAGACACTTACTCTCTTTAGGGTTTTTGGTGCTTTTTGGTGACTTTCCCCATCTCCAGCTTCCTTTCTGGAACTATTGCCATCATTGGCTCTCCATGGATTGGACAGAAAGGGAATGTTGCCTTATAAGTGTTTCCTATTGTGCCATATAGAAAAACAGAGATTTTCACCCTAATGTCATTCTTTTCTTTTAATATATAAAATCAAGCTTTTGTTTCCCTATAGCTGTATTTTATGCTTTCTACAAATACATCATGAAAAAACTTCCTCTGCTGTCCTCTCAGCTTTCCATCCTTTTCTCTAGAAGAATCTCTGAATGTTTTATATCTTTCCATAAACTTTTTACACATATACAAACATATATTCATTTACATGTTTGTCCTTTTCTCTCTTTAACACATCCACATAACACTCTTCCGGGCTTTTCTTTTTCAGCTAATTTATCTGAGTTCCTGCCGACACATACATACACCTAGTTCTTTAAGGCTACAGGTTATTCTAGTAGTAAAAATTTACCGTAATTAATTTTCCAGTCCCTTGATGATGGTTAAGGTCACTTTCATTTTTTTCCTACTACAAATGTATAAAGTTGCAGCACCTATGTTTGTAAAGTATATGTCTTTTTACGCTGGTTCGATTTGATTTGCCAGGAAAATCCCTGGTGGTTTGATCTTAGATATTGACAAATTGCTCCTTCAGGAGCCAAACCAATTTCTGTTTCCTCAACAGTGTGTGTGAATGCAGTTTTACCATCCTTTCTCCAACACTGAGCATTAAGTAACTTTCATGCTTACCAGTTTGGTAGGTATAAAATAGAAATAACATTTCTTTTTTCTTTTTCTTTTTTTGAGGAAGAGTTTCACTCTGTCCCCTTGGGTAGAGTGCTGTGGTGTCATAGCTCACAGCAACCTCAAATTCTTGGGCTCAAGTGATCCTCTTGCTTTGGTCTCCCAAGTAGCTGGGACTACAGATGTGCACCACCGTGCCTGGCTAGTTTTTCTATCTTTAGTAGAGATGGGGGTCCCATTCTTGTTCAGGCTGGTCTTGAACTCCTTGAACTCCTGGCAAGCAATCTGCCTGCCTCAACCTCCCCAAACACTAGGATTACAGGTGTGAGCTACCATGCTCAGCTACAAATTTCAGAGTTAGATTCTATAGTAATTCAGATTTTATGACCCTTAGGATCATGCCTAACATCGTGATTATAATTATTATTTTTTGAGACAGAGTCTTAAGCTGTTGCCCTTGGTAGAGTGCTGTGGCATCACAGCTCACAGCAACCTCAAACTTTTGGGCTCAAGCGATTCTCTTGCCTCAGCCCTCCCAAATACCTGGGACTACAGGTGCCTGCCACAATGCCCAGCTATTTTTTGTTGTTGTTGTTGCAGTTGTCATTGTTTTAGCTGGCCCAGGCTGGTTCTGAACCTGCCAGCCACGGTGTATGTGGCCAGCGCCCTACCTACTTAGCCTGGGTGCCACCCTAACATAATGATTATTCAATATTTAGGAGCTACAATTTACCTGGCCTTGTGTTTGGAATTAGAAATACAAAATTAAATGAAACCACCCTCTGCCTATAGGTTGATCCCATCCCCCAGAGTTGGCAGATATACGGACACAGGAAACACAAGAGCAAAACAAGGTAGTGAAGTTGTGCTAGAAAACTGCATAAGCTAGCTTTTGACTGATAAACTCTACCTTCAGGAATATCACAAATGAATTCATAAAATAACAGCATGCACTGTGTTGTGGGATGGCGTTGCGGGGGGTTACTTGATATTCTCAAAGAAAACAACTTGATTAGAAGCAGAAAAAACAAACAGCTTATCCCTAGCAGGGGCAGCAGAAGAAATGGGAAGTTAAGAAGGAGTGAATAATTTTCAAATAGTCTCTTTCATTGGTTTCCATGTTTACTAATAGAATTTGTTTGAGGGAGCCTGTGCAGAAACCCAGCTGAGTTTGTAGCTGGCGCTAATTACTGATCACTTATACCTGGGTAGATCGGTACATTAGTCCAGAAAGAGTGGGAGCCAAGGAGCAGAAGGCTGGCTCTAAAAATCTGCACCCTTAGAGCTCATAGAGGCTGGATGTGGGTGGCATCAATGCTGCCTACTCCGGGGATTACAAGCAGGTGTGCCCTGAACAGGGCTATTGTTGAGTGGACGCACAGGACAGGCGTTCAGTGTAGAGCAAGCATCAGGATTTGTCTGTGTCTTGTACAGGGGCCTCCTACTCAGAAAGAATAGGTCCATTTAGAAATGAGTATGATCACCGAGTCTGCCCACCTGGGGAGAAATAAGCCTAGGCTGTACATTTTCCTTGGGCCCACCTGTCCTAGATGTCTCTGCATTCACTTGGGACGTATTTTTTTTGGAGACAGATTTTCACTCTGTCTCCCTGGGTGGAGTGCCGTGCCATCATCATAGCTCACAGTAAACCTCAAACTCCTGGGCTCAAGTGACCCTCTTGCCTCAGCCTCCTGAGTAGCTAGAACAACAGGCACCCACAAAAACTCCTGGCTAGTTTATCTATTTTTTAATAGAGACAAGGTCTCACTCTTGCTCAGGATGATCTCGAACTCCTGAGCTCAGGTGATCCACTGGCCTTGGCCTCTCAGAGTGCTGGGATTGCAGGTGTGAGCCACTGCACCGGCCACTTGGGACACCTTAAGAGCAGCACAAAGCAAAGAGCAGTGGAGAACATTGACTGAAACAGTGCTGGGGAATGAACCTGGCCATCGTCTCATAGCAAACCCCCTATGCAGGGATATACAGAGTCACTTGCAAAGGAGGGGAAAAAGGACTGAGGAGTCCAGGGCAATCCCAGTCCATCCCCTCACAGAAGGCAAGGCAGGGATCAAGAAGCGTGTGTCCTGGTTCTGGACCCAGGGCGCACTCTCTTCCCTCATCAGCCAGTTCTGTTTTGTCTGGTTTGATGCTATAGCTCTTCTTCCCAGCCAAAGGGTCACTATCATGTGACAGAACCGATGGAATACTCTTTGTGAATTATTAGCCTCTTGGTCTCCCACCCTCCCGTCCACTCTCTTCTATGACCTATCCTGTGCTGGGTGGCTCTGTGATGGGAGTAAAGGTGAGGAACACGTATCCCTTGTCTTCTGAGAACATTCGATCAAATGGAAGAGGCAGATCCAAAACCACAATGTGCTGAGTGCCACAACAGAGATGTGGTCAAATGCCTTGGAACTAGAGAGGAGCGGGAAACCCATTTGGCACGGGGAAGGTAGAGAACAATTCAGAGGGAATACTCAGAGCTTGAGACAAGGCTGGGCAATGGTGGCTCATGCCTGTAATCCTAGCACTCTGCGGGGTCGAGGCAGGTGAATTGCTTGAGCTCAGAAATTCAAGACCAGCCTGAGCAAGAGTAAGACCCCATCTCTAAAAAAAGAAATAGCCGGGCATTGTGGTGGGTGCCTGTAGTCCCAGCTACTGGGGAGGGTGAGGCAAGAAAATAGCTTGAGCCCAAGAGTTTGAGATTGCTGTGAGCTGTGATGTCAGGGCATTAGACTGAGAGTGACGAAGGGAAACTCTGACTCCCTCCCCCTTTTCTTTATTGTTTGGGATTCATTGAGGGTACAAAGAATTAGGTTACACTGATTGAATTTGTTACATAAAGTCCCTCTTATAATTGTGCCTCTTATATGGTGTGCCATACACCATAACCTCCTATCCACCTCTCTCCTCCCCACTCCCTCATTTCCCTACCCCCCACCTTGTATTAGCTCATCTACTGCCTTCATATTAGAATTGAGTACATTAGATTCTTGCTTCTCCATTCTTGTGATGCTTTACTAAAAAGAATGTGCTCCAACTCCAGGTTTAAAAAAAAACGTAAAGTCTCCATCCTTTTTAATGACTGAATAGTATTCCATGGCATACATACCACAGCTGTTAATCCTTTCCTGGATTGTTGAACATTTAGGTTGTTTCAACATTCTGGCAATTGTAAATTGAGCTGTAATAAAAAGTCTAGTGGATATTTCCTTATGATAAAATAATTTTTTTTTCTTCTGGGTAGATGCCTAGTAATGGGATTGCAGGATCAAATGGGAGGTCTAACTTGAGTTCTTTGAGGATTCTCCATACTTCTTCCAAAAGGGTTGTATTAGTTTGCAGTCCCACCAGCAGTATAAAAGGGTTCCCTTCTCTCCACATCTACCCAGCATCTGCAGCTTTGAGACTTTGTGATGTGGACCATTCTCACTGGGGTTAGGTGATGATATCTCAGGGTAGTTTTGATTTGCCTTTCTCTAATAATTAGGGATGATAAGCATTTTTTCATATGTTTGTTAGCCATTCATCTGTCTTCCTTAGAGAAGGTTCTGTTTATCTCCCTTGCCCAGTGATATATGGAGTTGTTGGTCTTTTTTTGTTAATTTGAGTTCTCTATAGATCCTAATTATCAAGCTTTTGCCCAATTCATAATATGCAAATATCTTTTCCCATTCTGAAGTTTGTCTGTTTGCTTTGGTTGTTGTCTCCTTAGCTGTAAGAAGCTTCTCAGTTTAATTAAGTCCCATTTATTTATTTTTGTTGTTGTTGCAATTGCCACAGAAGTCTTCTTAAAAAACAAAAACAAAAACAAAAAAAGAACATTGAGACAATATTGTCCAAATGAGACAAGGCAAGTCTAGTGCTGAGCATGGTGCCTGGAAAGCACTTAAGAGATGATGTTATCCTTATAGCACTTGAGCTACCTCTTAAAAACAAGAGGAGTTTGCCAGGTGAAGAGAAAGAAGGTTTTTCCACCCATGAAATAGCATGTGTGAAGGTGAGAGGTGAGTGTGGTGGAGTGAAGATTGAATGGGCTCTGTAGAGATAAATCTTGGTTCAAATCCCAGTCCTGCCCTTCCCAGTTGTGATTTTGAGCATGTCAAGTTGAGCCCCTTCTTCCAAATATATCTAGAGGGTATAATGGTGTCTGTTTTTTAGACTCATTGTAGGGATTAAAGTCAATTTATGCATAATACCTGGCACATAGTAGAGTCTCAGCAAATGGTGGTTACCATTGTGAAGGACTGACTGGTTGTTCAATGGCTGGAAAAATCAGGTATTTAGTGGGTTGGGGGTGGGGAGGAAGGATTGGATGGCCAGCAATGAAGCTAAATTGTCAAGGTCAGATACTGGATGATCTGGACTTTTAGGCTGAGGGCTTGAGACTTGACACTGTAGCCACTGGAACCTATCATAGGCTTCCCTACAATGGAAATGCAGGATCAGACTTGGTTTAAGAATGAAAACTCCACCAGTGATATCGATGATGAGTTGGAAGGTAAGAAATGGAGGTGAGGAATCCACTTTGAAACTGCATTCCTTCTACTGTCTTGGCAACTCACAGGTCACATTAGCCCATTAAAGGTTCTGTTAAATCCCAGAGTCAAGTACTGCATGAACAGGCAGTTTAGGGCAGTAGTTAAAAGGATGGGCTTCAGTGTGAAAGCTAATCTGGATTTGAATCCTAGCCTTGTTGATTACTGGCTGTGTGACCTTGGACAATTATGTAATCCCACTCGTTTAACTTTTGGTAAAATGGGGATTAATATGCCTTTCTTACAGTTTTGTTGTGAAGATTAAATTAGTGTAGCAAAAGCAGCGAGTGTTCGGGAAAAGTTGATAATTGTAATCAATAGGTTACTTATTTAACCATGGAACCCTTTTGGCATGTAATATCTATGAACATCCTCTGGTGCTACTAGTGTTCTACCAAAAACATCCTGTGTAGATTTTTCTGGAGAAGCAGCACCACTTTCTGCTCCAAGAAATAATAAGGAGGGTTGCCAAGTTCTGATAGTGGTTCTTGGATGCACAGTAGACCCACCTGGGGAGCTTTTTAAAATTTTCAATTCCTGGCTACACTCCAGACCCACTCAACCAGAATCTGTCGAGGTGGGGCCCAGACATTAATATTGAAAAAAATAATTGAATGACTTCTTAGGGAAAAACAAATACAGACAAGTACACAAATCCTAAGTGAATGAATTTTTCACAAACTGAACATGCCTATGTAAACCCATATCCTGATCAAGAAACACAATGTTACCAGCATTCCAGAAATCCCCCCATTATGTCCTTTCCCAGTCTCTCCTCCTATCTTTTTTTTTTTTTTTAAAGACAGAGTATCACTCAGTCACCCTGGGTGGAGTGCCATAGTGTCACAGCTCACAGCAACCTCAAACTCTTGGGCTCAAGCGATTCTCTTGCCTTAACCTCCCAAGTAGCTGGGACTACAGGTGCCCACCACAACGCCCAGCTATTTTTTTTTTTTTTGTAGTTGTCATTGTTGTTTTAGCTAGCCCAGTCTGGGTTCGAACCCTCCAGCCTTGGTGTATGTGGCTGGCGCCATACCCACTGAGCTACAGGTGCCACCCAACTCCTCCTACCTTAATGCCTGATAAATTAGTACGGGCTGATGTTAAATTTTACATAAATGGAATCATATTGTATGCATTTTAGTTTATTTAGGTTAACATTGTGAGGGTCACTCATATTGTTGAGTGTAATTATATGTTCAGTCTTATTACTGTACAATGTTCCATTGTGTGACTATATCATAATTTTTCCCCTGAACTAATGTTGGTGGGCATTTTGGATTGTTTATACTTTACATCAATTACAAATATTGCTATTAACATTCTTATGAATGCCTTTTAGTGATGCATGTGGAAATCTCTGTTGGGTATATTCCTAGGAATGAAATTGTTGGATTACACATGCATGTGTTCAACTTTACAAGATATGACTAAACAGTTTGAAAAAGTGGTTGTGCCAATTTATATTACCATTCAGCATATAAGAATTTTTACCAATGATTGGTATTTTCAGGTTAAAAAAAAAATTTGGCCATTCTGGTGGATATGTGGTGGTGGTCTTCTTCTGTAGTCCTATGATATATTCCTAACATCTCCAGCTGATTCCAGTGCCAATTTTGAGACCCTCTTTCCTAATAGGCTTTGGAAAAGCAAAGTGAAATCGGGAAAGAGATGTTACAAGGATGAGTGCCTCTCATTGACTCCCAGCAAGGTCTGTACCCAGACTTTGTTTTAATGGACCTAACCTGGCTGGTCAGCCAGCATTGGGAGAAGGTTCAGGTATTTCAAAACTGACAGGCTGCCCCTTATTCCTGTGTGCTTTGTGTGGGGCAAATGGCTCCACCAGGAGTGATCTGGAAGCCACCGTGAAGCTCTGAGCAGAGAACACAGCAGTACATCACTTTCTTTTTAAGACCTGAAAGAGAAGGGAAGACATGAGAAGTGATGAGTAGTCTATATAGATATTGTCAGAGAAGAAGATCTGGTCTTTGTGTCATATTTTTGCTCCACAAAGCCTGCCCAGAACTTGAACTTTGACCAGAACATTTAGCATTTGAAAGATGCCAAAAAAGGCCCATGGAAATAAATATTAGAACTTTGTAACTGTCCTTAGTGAGATGCATAACTCACATGGATGCAGAGGAAGGTGTTGGTGAGGATTTAGCTAAATTGGTTACTAGTTTTGGTTCTTTGTTATTGTTATGTCGCAGCTGAGATTTACTGTCCATTCATTTGTTACAAACATAATTTCCTTTATATCCTTGAGCAAAGTTATGATAACTGTTTTATAATCCTTATTTATTAATTCCAACATCTAGGTCATCTCCATTGATTTGTTTTACTCTTTAGTTTGGACCACATTTTCCTGTTTGTTCTTTTTAATTTATTTATTTAATTAATTTATTTTTTGAGACAGGGTATCACTCTGTCACCTGGGCTAGAGTGCAGTGGTGTCATCATAGTTCACTGCAACTTCAAATTCCCGGGCTAAAGCAATTTCCCAGTCTCAGCCTCCCAAGTAGCTGGGATTACAGGTACATGCCACCACACCTGGCTAAGTTATCTATTTTTTATTGAGACAGGGTCTTGCTATGTTTCTTAGGCTGGTATTAAACTCCTGGCCTCAAACAATCCTCTCACCTTGGTCTCCCAAAGTGCTTAGATTATAGATGTGAGCCAACACATCTGGTCTTGTTTGTTCTTCTTAAAAATTTGTCTATTAAATTTTGATTGCATCCTGAATGTTTTGAATGAGACTTGAAGAGACTCTGGATTCTATTATGTTCATCAGAAACATGTGATTTTTTTCTTTAAATCAAGCAGTTAAATGGATCAAATTCATGTTAGTACCATGCACTAACCAACTGCACCACTGGAGCTCTGAAATGGATCAAATTCAAATTCCAAACTCAGTCTGCCTCAGGGGGGCAAGATCTGAAATCTTTATTGGATTTTTGTAGCTTTAGTTAAAAAGCTGAGTCCACCTCGTGTAGACTCTAAGAAGTTAATATGTCATTCAGGGATATTTGGATACAGTTTATACTCAGAATTTGGGACTACTGTTTTGTGACTCTTTCTTTTCTGGTTATCTGTCTTCACTTTCCAGCTGTGGTTACTTGAACTCTGTCTTCTAATTCCTCAAATAATAAGAGGGAAATTTTCTATCCAAGTCTTAGCCAACAAGTCCAGCATTGATTGGGGCCTTACCTTAGGTAAAAAGCTATAAAAACATGAAATAACTTAGCGCCATTTCTTTCAAGTGTTAAGTCCAGTTTCTGCGTGCCTGGGATAGAACAAATTGAGTACTTCTGATTGGTTTTTATTATTTTGTACCCAGAGTTCATAATAGTTTAATTTGGGAATATTGGTCCATTAAGAACTACTCTGCCATACTAGGAGCAGAACTTTTCTGATCAATAGTTTTGTTCATTAAGCATCCACTGAGCCACCCAACTATATTACCTAGCATGTAGTGGATGGCAATAAATATTTAGTTACTGACCAATAAATGAAGCTTTACATTAAAAATGAAAGTGAATTTGCACAGAAAACTTCCAGAAGAAAACACTGAAAGTGGTAGTTACTCATTGATGATCTCAGGGATGAAATAAGGTGTTCAGGAATTTGCTGAGTCATAGGACTGATACCATGATAAGGCTTCACATATCTTGAGTATCAACCAAAGTGGTTAACAAAGTGAGCTTGAGATTTTAATATGAGGAGATAAATTCAATTGGGATAGTACGACACTTTCATGGGCTGAAGTTACCATGTTCAAAGGAAATGAAGCTGGTCAGAAGAGAAGCAGAGGTGTGCTTGGAGTTCTGTACACCTGAGAGGAAGGAATCAAAGTGAAGGACCTTTGGCTAGAGATCAAGGAAGGGCACAACAGAAGTAGTGTTGGAAAGTGGTCTATTACCGCTTGCTTCTCCGCATGGTGCCCTGCAAGGTCACAGACCCAGCACTGAGACTTCAGAGCCTGTGTATGGACATTTCATTTACCAAAACGCAGAGCATCTTGAAACTTTCTGACATATTCTACTAACAGAGAGGAAAGGAAAGTGGCCAGTTGCTGTTACAAATCTGGCTTGGGAGCTACTGGGTGAAGTAAAAGGGAGGAAGTGCTCCCCCTGAAAGGAACAGTCATCGAGGGCTGCTCCCACAGGGGTTTGGAAGGCAGATTTTATAAAATTTAGCATACGATAACACATTATTTCCTACCTAAGCCTCCAAAAGTGATGTTGATGATGGCTTCAACATGACTTCAATCAAGTAACCTTACTCTGTGTAGATTTCGTTTATTTTCCTTTGAGAACTCCTCTTCTTGCTTTCATCTTCCCTGCCTGACTTTTTTTCTTTTCTTTTCAAGTTGGGGGACTGGTGGTGGGGGGTGGGGTGTTAAAAATGCTTAATGAATGACACGTGTGGATTAATCAAAATAGGTATTGAGCTAATCAGAAGAGATGTCAACCACAAACTGGAGCATGTAAGCCCTACTTGTAAGTTCCTTAATCTCTCTGAGTCCCAGTTTTCTTCTCTTTGAACAGGGGACAATATCTACATTGCAGAGTTGGTGCAATGATTCCAAGAAATGTCACATGTTCAGAGGTGGGTAGGGGGCAGGTGAGCTGTACGCAGAAGCTGCCATTATAACCTGGCATTCTTTGCCTCTGGTTCATTTCACGTACCTAGTTTATTGTTTCTTTGATACTTACATATAATTTCATTACACAGGTTTTACTTTATATTGATTTCAGCAAGTATTTGTCCTATTACAAATTGATCTGTCTGGTGTCTTAACTGAAATGTCCTTTCATCTCCCTGCTAATCATGTGGATTTTCTGAAATCTTGTATTTCACGAGGAAGATCTTTTCAAGCACTTAAGTTCTTTTAGAATTTTTCTTAGTTCCTTCTTCTCCTTCTACTTTTTATGTGCGTGGGCTTTGGAGTTTGACCTGTCCTAGCTGTGCATTTAGTTGGAACCTGGTCTCTGCATTGCCCTCTCTGTTTCTCAATCTCATTCTTTCCTCCTCCAGGCCATTCTCCTTCAACTTTGCTTTTTATCATCCACATTTCCTTGGAATTATTCTCTAAATCTCGGCAAACAGTCTATATGAAAAGCTTTTTAAAATTCCCATCTCAGGCCAGGCACGGTGGCTCACGCCTATAATCTTAGCACTCTGGGAGGCCAAAGTGGGTGGATTGCCTGAGCTCAGGAGTTTGAGACCAGCCTGAGTTAAGAGTAAGACCCTATCTCTACTAAAAATATCTGGGTGTTGTGGTGAGCGCCTGTAGTCCCAGCTACTCGGGAAGGTAAGGCAAGAGAATTGCTTGAGTCCAAGAGTTTGAGGTTTTTGAGGTTGCTGTGAGCCATGACGCCATAGCACTTTACCCAGGGTGACAGAGTGAAACTCTGTCTCAGAAAAAAAAATTTTTTTTCATCTCAGCTACTTTCTAATTGGCTGAGAACACCATTGTTTAAAGGAAAGAAGACAGCTTGCTGGGGACATTTTTGAGGTTTCTGAAGTGGAGAAAGGGGTCTTGTTGGGAGGAGACCTTTCTTCCCTTATGTTGGTCCCCTTCTTCCCTTATGTTGGTCATGGTGCAGAGCCCAAGATGCTTGGAATGGACAAGATAGTGCTCCCCAGATCTGAATGGAGAAGGGTGTCCGCTGGTAACAGTGCCTTTGCTCCCTTCCCCATCTGTTACCAGCCACACACTGTCTTCCTACCTTCGCAGTGGTTCTCAACCTTCCAAATGCCGCGACCCTTTAATACAGTTCCTCATGTTGCGGTGACCCCCAACCATAAAATTATTTTCATTGCTAACAATCGCAACCCTTTAATACAGTTCCTCATGTTGTGGTGACCCTCAACCATAAAATTATTTTCGTTGCTACTTCATAACTGTAATTTTGCTACTGTTATGAATCATAATGTAAATATCTGATATGCAGGATGTATTTTCATTGTTATAAAGGGGTCACGACCCACAGGTTGAGAACCACTGCTCTAAGGACAACCTTGGGAGGGCTGGAGGTCAGATGAAGAGCTGCCCTCCTTTGCTTGAGTTGGCTCAGCATACTACTTCCTAGAATCTGGATCCAGGCAATTTAACAGGATGGAGTCTAGTTCTTGTACACGAGGGAAGGTTGTTGGTGAAATTCCCATTAGTGTCTGAGATTTGATTCTTCTGTATGAAGGAGGCCACGGAGATTCTGCATTGTTGTTTGGGTGATATCCTGGGATTTGAGGGGCCCTTCCACTCAATCCGGTAACTTTCTAGCTGTGCCGAAGACTAGAGGATTTTAATCAATGAGGCTCAGGCAAACATGGGACTCTGGTTGAGACATGACGGAGAGCAGGGTTGTGTACTCAGAGTGTGTGGCACCACTGCCCACTTCCTCAGCCATGGCAGGCTTTGCTAATTGATCACAGCACATCTTTGTCCTGTTGTCACATGTGGCTTCATAATCCCTCTCTTACAGCACTCCCAGGAGCCACCACCAGCCTAAGAGTTGGCATAAGAGATGACAGCTTGGTCAAGGGTGTCATGCTGAGAAAGAAAAGCAGGCTCCTGTACCCACTGAGCTACAGGTGCCGGCCACATACACTGAGGCTGGCAGGTTCGAACCCACCCCAGGCCAGCTAAAACAATAATGGTAACTGCAACAACAACAAAAAGCCAGGTATCATGGCAGGCGCCTGTAGTCCCAGCTACTTTGGGAGGCAAGAGACTAACTTAAGCCCAAGAGTTTGAGGTTGCTGTGAGCTATGATGCCATGGCATTCTAACCAGGGTGACAGCTTGAGACTCTGTCTCAAAAACAAAAGAGGAGACAGAGGCCACCCCAGGCCTAGGTGGTGTGAAGGGCTATCTCCTGTTTAATAACCGTGTAACCAGGGAGGGTGTTCTGCAGCCACAGGTGGCCTCCTTTGGAAAATGATCCCTCCAGCTGCAAAGGGAGTATTTATCTCCCTGAGAAGGGAGGAGGTGGACCACACTCCCCCAAGCCTGGAGAAACAGTGTTTGTAATTTGAATCCCATTTCCCGGTGCTTAGCTATTACATAAGCTTCTTTAGAAGACAGGCTGTTTGGTTTAGCGCTGTGACTGTCACTGACTAACATGTTTATAGACATCATGTCAGCTTAGTGTGTGTGTCTGTCCTTGGCACATTCATTACTGTCCCCTGTGGCCTCCCCTGCACTGCTATTCTCACCATTTAAACGTACGGGCTTCTCTGGGTTCAGGTTCATGGGGAGAAGCTCAGCATGGAGGATGGGTGTGTGCCTGGGTTTTCCTTTACCTGTTCAAACTACGGCCTCCTTTGAAGTTTTCTTGGAGCTGACCCTGAGAAAGCTGTCTCACCTTCATAGGCAGAACCAGTCCAAACCATCAGTCAGTATCTGCTCACAGTGGTCCATTGAGCTTGTCTAGCCTGGTGATTACCAAATGCTGGGGTGGAGATATGTGTGCCAAGGCGCTTATTCCTAATACAATGACTGCTCTGCCAGGTCAGGATTAGAGCTCAGTGGGGGAGTCTCACCTAACACCTGACATGGACACTTTCTCAGCAGGCCCATGAGGGGCCGTAACATCTTGGCGGTGTGGACCCCCTCATCGAGCCATGGCTGGGCTTTGTTGAATTGTCAACGTTAGATGCTTTGCCTTCATGCCGGGCTGATTGTTCTTCATATTGTCGTGCGTGATTCTAACTGTGCCCTCTAGAGGCTCAGAACAAAGCTGATCCCTTCCCACATGGCTTTTATTAATGCCTGGTCCTCTGCTCCCAATGTGTCCCAACCAGCTCAGATAGAGGTCACCTGGGCTGTTACTATTCCCGTGGATGTGAGTCTTTCTCTGAGCGAGCTCAAGATGTGTTAGCTGTCTGATCACTCTTGGTGCTTGTTGAACTTGTGGTTTTGAGTCCTGCTTCTCTCATCTCCCATACACACAAAATCCCACCAAATTGGGCGATAGTAAACGGCCTTTAGGGGACAGTGACAAGTCAGGGCCATGCTCTGGGTCAACATTTAGATATCTTACCAAAGGAGTACAGCCGGGAGAAGCAGAGTTAAGGAGCAGGACCATGGGGCTACGGGGACGCAGGTTCCACAGGTCTGTCTGTGACGACTGTCCCTGGAAGTCTAGAAGGTTCACACCAGCAGGAGCAGGACAGTCGGTCCACAGCATCCCATGAGAATGGGGTTGGAGGGTCAAGGGTAATTTCTAATTCAGATATTTGGAGCACCAAGGGTCCCAGAAGTCTCTTTGCTCATGAGTAAAGCATTTGGGGGGCGGGGCTGGGGAAAAAAGATGTTATTATTCAAAGAAGTGTGTTGTGGGAGGGTGGGGGTGGGCATCCTCTAGGAGAGAAAGTAGGTCCCAAGTGAGATCCGAGGAGGAGGGAAGCCAGTGCTATTTGTTTTGTTTTCTTTTTTCCTCGTGCTCAATGGTACAGGAAACACAAGGAGAAAAGCACCCATGGCCTTCCTCCGGACTGCTGCCAATATTGTGTAGAGAAGAATAGCTGAAGAACAAGAAAACAAATCTTCACATTTTCTTTTAACACTGTGAACTTTGAAATGCTTTCTGACTCATATTTTAAAGTCTCTTCAATTTGAATTACCTTCCCTCATGTTGTTTTTCTCAAGGCACCAGGCTCCAGTCCAAAGATGTGTCAACCAGCTGCTCCCCTGGAATTAAGGAGTCACAAGGCCTGGGCTTCCTTCTCCCACCTCAGTGGGTGGGGCAAGGCTTCTGGGGGAGCCTGGCTTTGACCTTTCCACCCTTCCTCAAAGCTGCCTGAAGGGCCAGAAATGGCCATTGTAGGGGGAAGTGGAGGTGTCTGGCATTATGCCCCAGCAATAGGCCCACTTATCTTGCTACAAAAAAAACAATTACTCCTGTGGTCCCTATTACTGTACCCTCTAAAAGCATCAGTGTGGTCTGGTAGGGTGCTTTTGGCTACAGGTAACAAAATCCAATTCAACTTTGGCTTAAATAATAAAGGGGATTTTGTACGCTTGGATAGCTGAAGTGCTGAGGCCCTTTAGTCCTGTTTCCGTCATGTGATTGTTTTCTTCCTGTGGCTTCATCAAAGGCCAGTTTCCTGTGTGGATGGCGGCAAGACGGCTTCTGGGATAACCTGAGCTTTGTGCTTCCAGCTCACAAGTGGTAGGAAGAGAAGCTTCTGATTGGGCCAACCCAGGACGTGTACCTACGCCTGAGCCAATTACTATGGCTGGGCTCAGTCCTTTGTTGACAAGCTCTGGCCAATCAGGGCCCAGGACCAAGCGTTACAGGGAACTGCCCAGATCCCCACTCCACCCCCCAACCAATGCATCTCCTGTTTCCCCCCGGGGCATATTTATCCCCAAACAATACTCCCTTTTGGGGGAGGATGGGGAAGTATGAAAGTGAGCCCTGGCATACTTCCTTCCCCCTTCACCCCCCTAGGATCTGCCTTCTGGAGCTGAGCCTCTGCTTTCCCAGATGTGCATGGGCTCTGTCTTTCCCTTTGGGGGCAGCCTGGGTTTGTGGATACAGCAAGAAGAATCAAGTTCAGACTTGGTTAGACAGCAGAGGCTGAATCGAGGATCTGGGGGAAGAGGTGTGGACACCTTAACAGCCTATTCCTGGTTCACCCCAGGTCAAGGACCTAGGACTCTGACTTCCTGCTGGCCACGATCAAGCTATTTTGGATTGTCCACCCAGATGTTGGAAAAACTAAGAACCCTTCCCTGTTTCCCCTCGCCTCTGACTTCACATACACTTCCTGGATGACCTCCCCTGACCTGGCCTCTGCAGACCCCTCCCACACCCATCTTGTCAGCCCAGCCACTGTGTTGACTTGTGGTCTCACGTGTCCATCTCTCTGCAGGACAGTCCGACTCGATATTCCCACAACACTGTGCTTCATTTGGCTCTGCGGAGCTGGTTTTCCTCCAGACGAGGTCTTACTTGGGGATCCCCTTTAAACATTAAGCGTTGGTGATAATCACTGCTCTCCCAGGCCCTGGCAGTTTGGGCTGTGATCTGCTCACCAGCTGGGCCTTGCACTGGAAGTGTGGACAGCTGTGCCCAGATTTTGGAGCTGTGGTATTGGAGCACCCAGGTCAGTGCCCTGTCTTGGGGCCGCCCAGCTGCTGTATTAGCAGCACCACGGCAATTCTTTAATTAGACCAAGCAGGGTTTTCTCAGACGGGGGCGGGAGGAGGTGTGTGTGGGTCTATTGGGGGAAACTAGGTCACCTGGAAACCAGTAATCAAGAGGGAGCTGTCCTGGAGCCCCAGCTCCAGGGAACCCAGAGGGGCGAGGTGGGAGGGGCTGGCAGGGAGGGCCAAGTCAGAGAAATGTGTTCTGGCCCCTTTTATTGGCCCTTGGGAGATGTTGTCCTCACCTTTCTTGGAGGGGGTGGGGGGGGTTGGGCAACTGCCCTTAATTCCTTAGCCAGGAGCAGGGAGGACACTGCAGTGATGTCTTCTGTCTGCCTCAGATGCCACCCTGGGGCCCACAGAAGGAGCACTGTGCTGAGAGTCAGGCCCCAGGTTTAGTTACTGCTCAGCCTCTGTCCCCTTGGAGTACTTCACCATCCCCAGTGCCTCTTTTTGTCATTATCCATGGGACAGGGACCATGTTTATCTTTTACCCTGCTGGGTCCCTAGCCCTGAGCACAGTCCCAACAGGTGGTGGATTCCCCGTGAATATTTGTCAGACAACATAAGAAGTCATGTGAACGCTTGTCTTAGAAGATTGTCAGTGGCGAGATGGGTTTCCGAAAACTCATCACTTATTTTTGCCAATGCTAAATACCATCATCATTAAATTTTTCTTTACTACTAACTTGCTAATTTTCAACTGAAATCAATTTGTCTAAAAATGAAATTTGAGGCCAGGCGTGGTGGCTTATGCCTATAATCTTAGCACTCTGGGAGACTGAGGCAGGTGAATTGCCTGAGCGGAAGAGTTCAAGAGTGGGCAAGAGTGAGACACCGTCTCTTAAAAAATAGCTACTTGGAGGCTGAGGCGAGGCAATCGCTTTGAGCCCAAGAGTTTGAGGTTGCTGTGAGCTATAGCACCACGGCATTTTACCTCAAAAAAAAAAAAAAGAAAGAAAGAAAGAAAGAAATTTGATACCACTATCACAAATAAATAGTAGCTATGAAAGCAAATCCACTGAAAGCAAAATAATGTCATTAGTCCTTTGCTATGTAGTTGCAAGCCCAGTGGAGCCCGAGGCCTGCTCGCTCTTTATTTAGGAGAGAGAGTGGCACGGTAATAAAGACAGGAAGGGCCTATTAGCATAGGACTAACACTTTCTTTTGGAGAAAGTCTGAAAGATTAAAAAAGAAATGAAAGGAGTACACTTTGCTCTCTGTGTGGGTCCATATTCTATTAACATTTGGGACCCACGGGCGGGCGGCGCCTGTGGCTCAGTGAGTAGGGCGCTGGCCCCATATGCCGGAGGTGGCGGGTTCAAACCCAGTCCCAGCCAAAAAAAAAAACTGCAAAAAAAAAAAAAAAAAACATTTGGGACCCACGAAGACCTGGAAAACTGGTCTTGTCCTATATCTCCAGAACGCGAAAAACTGGTTTGCTCATCTTTTCCTATATTCCCATATTTCCTGTATTCATTAATGGTGGCTTAATCCCCAAAGCTGGGGGTAAACTGGTAAACCAGTTCACTTCCTTACTAATTACTGACATTGGGTATTGTTAAAAAGAGATTTTCTTAGATTAATGGTAAATAATGATGACTAAGTGAAATAATGTGAAACTTGCTGGGGAATTGGAGGATGGGGTTAAATTGGTCTGGGTCTGGGGGTTCATAGGGTTAAGCCTTTTCTCTGCACTTTTGAAAATTCCTTTGGGGTGGATTCTCTTTCCACATTTAGGGAAGCACTTGGCTGAGATGATGGCTAGGGAAATTCTTTGAAAGGGATAAAAGTGCTTTATAACCAGGTAAGTAATCGGTACCATTACCTTTTATTTTTGGCATGGTTTTGGTACTTGCCACTTAAGAGACGGTCAGTAATAATAACGGAGTAACTGCATACAGAATCTTAGGGCTGAAAGAAATCTCACAGGATGTGTAGCCCAGTCCTCCAATAAGTGGTGGGGAAACAATAAGTAATGGGGAACTTGCCACCTCCTGAGACAGTCACTGACCTCAAATACTTTTGTTGAATTGCTTGTTGGACACCTCTGCAGGCCAACTTGGGTGCACACAACTGCTTCTCTGTACCTTGGTCCTGCTCTGTGTTGGGGAGACTCACAAACTACCTTCCCGTTTTGGTGCAGATTTGAGCTCTGGATATTGGAGTTCATTCTGCCCATGACAGGGCTTTGACCATGGGAACAGCAAGTGATGTCAATTAGTAAAGGAGTTGGCGGGGGTCATTGGGGAGTATTGGTGACTGTGGTAAACAAAAGTGTATGTGTCCTTTCTAAAGGAGATAGTCCTGCTCTGTGCCTGTTGATAGTTACCAGTGAGCGCAGCATGGCCAGATGCTGAGATGTTCCAAGAAAAGCTGGAAATCTGATTTTGGGGAAAAAAATCTCCAAGTTTGAAATGCTGGTTATGAATTAAAATATTGTAAAACATGGTGTAGATGGCCAAACCAGATGATGGGGCGGTGCCCATGGCTCAGTGGGTAGGACACCAGCCATGTACACCGAAGCTGGTGGGTTCAAACCCAGCCCTGGCCAACTAATAGAACAATGACAACTACAACAACAACAAAAAAAATTAAAAAATTAGCCGGGTGTTGTGGTGAGCACCTGTAGTCCCAGCTACTTGGGAGGCTGAGGCAAAAGAATCACTTAAGCCAAAAGTTGGAGATTGCTGTGAGCTGTGATGCTACAGCACTCTACCCAGGGCAACAGCTTGAGATTCTGTCTCAAAACAAACAAACAAACAAAAACCCACATGATGTGGACTGCAGGCGGTTTTCTGGTTAAGTGTGGCCCACAGCCACAAGTGGGTCACTGTTCCTTATGGGCTGGGCAGCCGTGTCCTCTCCAGACCATGTTTGTGTGTGTCGGTTTCCAGAATTCCCTGCCTGTGGCCAGCCTCTCTGCATGCCTTTGAACATTGCCAAGCTTCCTCTTAGCTTGTGTCTACTGCTCTCATCTGGCCACTCCCTGTTCGTCCTTTGAGAGTCAGATCAGTTGTTTCATACTATGGAGAGCCCTGGGCAGACGGCTCTCTGCTTTGTGCCAGGAATTACTTAATTTCTCTGTACCTCAATGTTTTGTTTTTTTTTGCAGTTTCTGGACGGGGCTGGGTTTGAACCTGCTACCTCTGGCATATGGGGCTGGCGCCCTACTCCTTTGAGCCACAGGTGCCGCCCTGCCTCAATGTTCTTATCTGAAAAATGGGCATTACAATAGTACCTATATTTCATTAGGTTGTTGGGTGGATTAAAAGGATTTATAAATAGATTGACAGGCAGGGATTTCCTAGATGGCAGAGCTGGTCCCTGATCCTGGTCTCTGAATCAGGGCTTGTCACCCAGCAGGTGTTCATTAAATGTTTGCTCATATGGGGACGTGGGGTGAAATAAACATGTATCTGCTGGCTTCCAGTGAAGTCTGACCATCATGATGATACTGTGTGGTTGTGAATTCAACTCCCTTGCACTCCTTACTTCTAAAAAAGCAGCCAAAATACCTAAATGGCTAAAATAGAAGGCAGTGACAACACCAAATGTTCACAGAAGAACTGGATCACTCAGACGTTGCTGGAAGGAATGAGAACTGCTGCAGCCAGCCACTCTGGAAAATAGTTTGGCAGTTTCTTTTAAAACTAACATGCGATTAACATATGACCTATCAACCGTACTCTTGGACATTTACCCCTGAGAAACAACAACTATGTTCACACAGAAACCTGTAGCCCCAAATTGGAAACAATGCAGATGTTTTTCGATGGGTGAATGGTTAAAAAAAAAATGGGGCCATCCATAAGACAGGATACTACTCAGCCACAAAAGGGAATGAACTACAGAGACATGCAACCAGTTGGATGAATCTCAAAGGATTGATGCTGAGTGAAAAAAAGCCAGTCCCCTATAGGTTCCCTGCTATCTGATTCTATTTACATAGCACATTTTGAAATGAGAAAATTCTACAGATAGGGAACAGATTAGGAAAGGTCAGGTCAGGGACCAAAGTGGGTTTGAGGGAGTGCTTAGGGAAGGCAATGACAAGGCTGTAATGATTATCAAGAGGGATCCTTGTGGTGGTGGAACTGTATCTTGACCATGCTGGTGCATATCCGGATAAAATTGCACAAAACAAAACACATACATTGAAATAAGTACGTGTTAAACTGGAGAAATCTGAATAATGTTGGTAGATCATATCAATGTCAAGTTCCCGGCTGTGATATTGTACGGTAGTTTTCAAGATGCTACCATTAGGATAAACTGGGTACGTGGGATCTTTCTGTATTGTTTGTTACCACTGCATGTTATAACAATGATCTCAAAATAAAAAGTTTAACCAATTAATTAAAAACGCAAGATATTCAAAACCAAAGTCAAAACAAAACCCAACAAAAGGCAACCAAAGTCAGTTAGCTTGGGCTCGTTGACACTGGAGGTCCGATCCACTCCTGATGCTGGGACCTCTGCCCTGTGAGCATTTCCAAGCCAGCCCCTTCTACATTCTGTCTGTTTACTTTCCAAGCTGGAAGAAGCTTGAAGAGTAGTCTGATCCAACCTGAGCTCCTGAGGTTTTTTTAGCCTCTGAAGAAGGGCATTCAGAGAGGCAGGGTGAAACAGGGGACTCAGGAGATTCACAAGGCTTCCTGAAGCCACGGCCATCCTGCGCCCTTTGAGATAGGAAGCATTTCCACATTACACAGATGTAGACCCGTACCCATCTTTCCCTGTCACCTAACAACCTGCCAGCAGCCTTGGCTCGCAGATGAGCTTCACTTGCATTCCCCTGCTCTTTTCTTGGGTCTCTTTGCTATTCACTGTTTAACTTTTTTGGCCAGCTCTTTTTATTCCTTAAACACTTTGCCCTTAACTTGCCTGGAAGGTAGATAGAACATTTTGCAGTGGGGAAACAGGTTTGAAGGGGTTCAACTGATTGTCCCAAGACCCCTTTCCTCTCTCTGAGGAAACACAGGGTCCATGCTGACATGAAGACCAGCTGGCTTCAGACTCTGACATTTTATTGACCTCAGGTCTGAGACTCATGAGAGCAAGAGGTGTGTGTGGGTGTGTGTATGTGGGTCCTCCCTCCTTTTTAAAGGTCATACAAAGAAGGAAACTTCAAGTAAGATTTTCTAGGTTCCCCTAAGAGTTCAGTAGGGGTTTTTTTTTTTTTTTTGAGACAAAGTCTCACTCTGTTGCCATAGGTTAGAGTTCCATGGAGTCATCCTAGCTTAGAGCAGTCTCACAATCCTGGGCTCAAGCGATCCTTTTTCCTTAGCCTTCCTCATAGCTGGGATGACAGGTGCTTGCTATGAAGCTTGGCTAATTTCTCTATTTTTAGTAGGGACCGGGTCTCACTCCTGCTTAGGCTGGTCTTGAATTTCTGAGCTCAAGCGATCTTCCTGCCTCAGTCTCCCAGAATGCAGTTTTAAATCTTTTTGGCCTTAGGATCTTTTTATCCTCTTAAATTGAGAATCCCAAAGAGCTTTTGTTTGTGTAGATTATGTCTGTTGATATTTATCATATTGTAAATGAATACCAGGAAGTTAAAAAATAGTATTAATCCTTTTCGAAAACAATAAACCCACGATAGGTTATAATACTATAACAACATATATTTTTATGATGTAAAAATATGATGTTTATGTAACATTATATAATGGTTTGCTAAAAAATAACTTTTCAAAAACAAAAAATATGAAGCATGTTGCAATTGTGCACTTGAAATGTGGTGAATGCAGCTAAGGAACTAAATTGTTGTATACTTTATTTAATTTTAATTAATTTACATTTAAGTAGGGGCCAGGCACAGTGGCTCATGCTTGTAATCCCAGCACTTTGGGAGGCTGAGGGTCACGTGTGGCCAGGAGTTTGAAGCCATCCTGGGCAACATAGAAAGACCCTTTCTTTGTTTTTTTTGTTTTAGAGACAAAGTTTCACTTTATCACCCTTGGTAGAGTGCCATGGTGTCACAGCTCACAGTAACCTCCAACTCCTGGGCTTAAGTGATTCTCTTGCCTCAGCCTCCCAAATAGCTGGGGCTACAGGCGCCCACCACAATGCCTGGCTATTTTTTGTTGCAGTTTGACAGGGGCTGGGTTCGAACCTGCCACCCTCAGTATATGGGGCAGGCGCCCTACCCACTGAGCCACAGGCACTACCTGAGAGGCCCTTTCTTGACAAAAACATTTTTAGAAAATTAGCTAGGCCTGGTGGCAGGCAACTGTAGTCCCAGCTACTCAGGAGGCTGAAGCAGGAGGATGGCTTGAGCCCCAGAGTTTGAGGGTGCAGTGAGCTGTGATGATGCCACTGCACTAGCCTAGGCAACAGAGCAAAATCCTGTCTCAAGAAAAAAAAAATTAAGTAACCACATGTGGCCATTGATGCTGCATTAGACAGCACAGCCAGACCTTGCTGGGACTGAAGGCTTCTGTAAGGAGTTGCACTTTTGTTTGGAGAGCAACGGAAAGAAAACCTCCAAAGAGTTTTGAACTTGGGGTGATATAACCAGATCTGAGTTTTCCATCCTGACACGTGTGACCATCTATGTCTTTCTTGCTGCCACAGGCACCACCATGAGGCCCCAGCCCCACAGGAGCCCCCGCGATTCCCTGGCTCGTGGCACACCGTGCTAGCCCCCAGCCAGGGCGTGGGGAGGCTCGGTGGCCATGGCCAGCCACGTGGACCTGCTGACTGAGCTGCAGCTGCTGGAGAAGGTGCCCACGCTGGAGCGGCTGCGTGCCGCCCAGAAGCGCCGGGCCCAGCAGCTGAAGAAGTGGGCACAGTACGAGCAGGACTTGCAGCACCGCAAGCGCAAACACGAGCGGAAGCGCAGCACAGGTGGCCGCCGCAAGAAGGTGTCTTTTGAGGCCAGCGTGGCCCTGCTGGAGGCCTCGCTGAGGAATGATGCCGAGGAAGGTAGGCCCCTTCTGAGTCTTGCTGGCTGGTGGCTGGTGACTGTCTGGTCCTGTTCAGAGTTTGGATTCCAGGTTCCGTGCCATAGAGGTGTGGACGAGGTGGGTTTGCAAGTTTGGGTGGCCGCACGTGTCTTGGGAACTGAATGCTCCCAGGAAAAGTTTTGAATTAATCTTAGACTTTTTTGTTGGGGCGGAGGGACGGACAAGGATTCCAGTCTTTGGCTAATGAAGACCTGAATAATTTTCCTTCTCTCCTACCAATACCATGTTTTGCTGGGTATAATTCGTTCCTGTGTATATAAGGCACACCCACTTTTTGGTCCAAACCTCTAGGAAAACAATCTTTCATTTTAATTTTTAATTCAAATTTTTATTAGTTTATATTTAGGTACTTGTGTTTTTATATTATAAAGGAATTTTAGCATCTATTTTTTAATATCTTATGGTACTAGAAATTTTATGTAACAAATAATTATAAAATACAAGAATAGATGTGAGGTGCAAGAAATTTTATGTTCCAGTGGTAACAAGTAGTATCACCCATGTATTTTTCACCCTTATTTTTCCCTCAAAAGTTTAAGCAAAAAAGTGTACATTACACATGGCCAGATGCAGTATTTACTGACAACCTGCTCTTTGTGCATTACTATTTTAGATATAGTGGTGAACAAGGTGGATCTGATTTCTCCTTTCCAAGATCTCAATACTTACAGGAGTTTCCATTTCTTAAGTCCCTTCTCTGTGCCAAATCCCACTGTCTGTATGCTGTCCCATTTTATTTAGCCATCAGTGCAGACGTAAATGGTATAGAGGGATGTTTAAAGGCCTAGACTCTGATATGAAACTACTTGGGTCTAGAATGTGCTTTGTCAGTTTCCTATGTGAGCCTGTCAAGTAGATGTGTCACTCTGGCTCTGTACTTAGTTTCTACCCCTGTAAAATGGAGCTAATAAGACAGCTTGCTGTGAACATTAATTAGATAATCCCTGTGAAGTTCTTGGACATGGTCCCTCATGCTAAGTGGTTATTAATGTTTTATTTTATAATATTACCACTGTTTTTTATTTCATTATGTTTATATTATCATAGGATGTCCATAGACCTGAAAACACAAATATACATAATGTTGCCTAGGAAAATTTTCACTCTGTGAAGTGAATGAATAAATAAATATAAACAAATACATATGCACCTTTTTAAAATAATTTTATTAAATCATAATTGTGTACATTAGTGCAATCATGGGGCACAATGTGCTGACTTCATATACAATCTGAAATATTTTGGTCGAACTGTTAAACATAGCCTTCATGGCATTTTCTTAATCACTATATGAAGA
>CAUYRH010140113.1:0-13738 GCA_963574655.1 Perodicticus potto
TGTCACCCTGGATAGAGTGCTGTGGCATCACAGCTCACAGCAACCTCCAATTCCTGGGCTCAAGTGAGTCTCTTGCCTCCGCCTCCCAAGTAGCTGGGATGACAGGCACCTGCCACAACACCCGGCCATTGCTTGGTTGCAGCCGTCATTGTAGTTTGGCGGGCCCGGGCTGGATTCGAACCCGCCAGCTCAGGTGTATGTGGCTGGCGCCTTAGCTGCTTGAGCCACAGGCGCCGAGCCTGAATGCACATTATTTTCTCTGTCTCTTTCCAAATACCACAAAAATGACTGCAAATGGATTTTTTTTAAATAAAAGAAACATACAGAGGAAGGAAAAGAGCATGAGAGAAGAGATGCTAACAGAGATTTGGAAACTGGAAGTCAGAAGGCTGTGTGGAAATATGCCTGCCTGACCAAGAGAAGCTGGAAGCTGAGAGCCTCCAGTGGGGTCACAGGAGGAACAACCTGTGGACTGTCAGGAATCGGAAGCACCGAGCCCCTCTGGAGGCAGGAATGAGGGTGACACTGGGAACAGGCCTGGTTGGAAGTCTGCTCTTCTGCACATATCACCTCCACCTCCAATTCTTCTGGTTGTTCAGGCCCACCTCTCTGCGGGACTTGTCCAAGTTGCTAGTGACCTCCACATTGTCAAGTCCGATGGCTATCTTCAGCCTTTACCTTATGTAATTATCAGCGGCATGTGACCCCACTGATCTTTCATCTGGAAATACTCCCTTTTTGTGGCATTCAGAACAAGACTCTTTCCCTTCTCCCTCACTAATGGCACATCTCCCTCAGCCTCCTTTGCTGGTTCCCAACATCTCAACATCTAGATAGCAGAGTGCACCAGATCTAAGTTTTCTCTCTCTACTTAGTCCCTGACTCATTGTATCCAACTTCACAACTTTAAACATCATAGATAAGTTAATAATTCCAAACTGCATATTCCCAATGTGGACATCTCCCCCAAACTCTGCAACAGAACATCTATAGCCTCTTCAGTATCTCCACTTGTGTATCTAATAGGTATCTTAAACTTAACCTGACTAAAGCAGAATTCCTGATTCCCACCCCCTCAAAGCCTTTTCTTCCCCTAGTCTTCCTCACATGACAGCCATGGGGATTCCTTTAAAATATAAGTCAGATTATACTTCATCCCCTGTTGAGAACTCTTCATGGCTCCATCAGACTCAGCATGAAGGGCCAGGCCCTATACCATTGGCTTTCTGTCACCCGCTTTGCCCTCGTCTCCAACCCTTTTCCCACTTTTCACTCTGTGCTAGCCTAGCTGTCCTTAAATATTCAGGTATATTATCAATTTAGGGACCTTTTTTTCCTCTTTTTTTTTTTTTTTCCTGAGACAGAGTCTTACTCTGTCACCCTGAGTACTGTGCCATGGTGTTATAGCCCACAACCATATCATCTTGGGCTCAAGCGATCCCCTTGCCTCAGCTCCGGACTATAGGTGCTTACCACAACACCCAGTTAGTTTTTCTATTTTTTTTTTTTTTTTTTTGAGACAGAGCCTCAAGCTGTCACCCTGGATAGAGTGCTGTAGCATCACAGCTTACAGCAACCTCCAACTCCTGGGCTCAAGTGATTCTCCTGCCTTCACCTCCCAAGTAGCTGGGAGTACAGGCACCTGCCACAATGCCCAGCTATTTTTTGGTTGCAGCCGTCATTGTTGCCTGGCAGGCCCAGGCTGGATTTGAACCCGCCAGCTCAGGTGTATGTGGCTGGCGCCTCAGCCGCTTGAGCCACAGGCGCTGAGCCCATTTGCCCTTCTTTTTAAGGAGAAATTATAGTTCATCCCAATTAGTAAGAGAAAGTTCTTGATAAAGAATTTTGCCAGTTAATAAACACAGAAGGAATGATGGAATTAGAAAAACATCCTTTGCAACCCAGTGAAAAGTTTGATTCATGCTAAAATTGTCAATAGATACTGAAACCATTAGGTGAAAATACTGTTGAAGAGGATATTCACTCAGTAAAAAATTACCACTCTATAGTTTACCTAGGGGGAAAGGTAGTTTTATAATGGATTTTATAATGGATCTGGCTGTCACATCCAGCTAAGTGATCCAACTTAGTATCACTAGTGTGGGAAAACTCTGTACCTCGTGTCATGATAGAATGCAAAGTATACAACAATATGTATGAAATATTCTTGCCAATGGAATGGGAAATGAGGGTGACAGGATCCAATCTGGTCCCAAAGTTTGAGAAGAGGTACATTGCCCATTGGACACACATGTCCCATTAATGATGGTTATTTAAGAATGAAGTTAAAATATTATTTTTTCCTTCTATTTACGTGTATTTTTCCCTTTAGATGCCAAGTGAACTAATGTTCACAATTACTTAACTTGTATGGCTCTACCCATTCAATGTGCAAAATTGTTAGGTATTTCTTCTGGCCTAGGGTGCTATAAAGAAAGAAAAAATTGCTGAACCAGTAAAGATGTATTAACAGAGAAAGTTTGGGAACTGTGCTTTAGGGCCATTAGAATTGAGCATATCTAAGGATATTCATCCTCTGACCTGGAGTCATCAAGATTGTTCTGAGTCACTTTCCCTTTCTCTAGTACTGCTTCAGGCTTTCTTCCGAATGATTTCTCTGTGCACAGAGATGATCCTTCTCTCACTTTGGCCCCACAAATCCTTGAACTTCTTTCCTCCAAAGACTTTGTCCATCCTGTCTCAGCCACTAGCTCCCTCTGCAATCTTGTCATTACATGCAATGGAATATTAAGGCCTAACTCCAAAAATCCTCTGAAACACTTTCCACTCCAGCCTACCTTGCCCCTGCTGCCCCAACCATCGACACCATCTTTCAGTGACTCCTACTTATTCTTGGCATGTCCTCTTTCCTCCTCAATTTAGGTTCATGATCAGCCATTATATCTCCCTTGCCTACTCCCTCAACTTCCTTGTCTTTTCTCATTTCATTATATTGCTTCACAAAACCTGGTTAAATCTAACCCTCTGCACCTCCTCTGGAGGGGTCCTGTGAACCTGGACTACCACATGACCTCCTCACTGCCTCTAAAACCTGTTCTCCATGCAGCAGCCAGAGTGACTTTCTGGCGTAAAGTCACTTTATTGCTTAAAACCCTTCACAGGTTCATCACACCCTCAGGATACATTAAGATACTAGATGGGGGCCGGGCTGGTGACTCACGCTTGTAATCCCAGCATTCTGGGAGATTAAGGTGGGTGGATCACCTGAGCTCCGGAGTTCCAGACCAGCCTGAGCCAGAGTGAGACCTCATCTCTAAAAATAGCCAGGCGTCGTGGTGGGCGCCTGTAGTCCCAGCTACTCCGGAGGCTGAGGCAAGAGAATTGCTTGAGCCAAAAGATTTGAGGTTGCTATGAGCTGTGACACCACGGCATTCTACCGAGGGTGACAAAGTGAGACACCATCTCAAAAAAAAAAAAAAAAGATACTAGATGGGGTCCTTCATGCTCTGACGCTCACTTGTCTCTCCGACCTTTTTCATCATGTGCCTTTCCCCACAGTCCACAACATCCTATAAACCAAACTCTGCAGTTCCCAGAATGTTCCTTGTTCTCCCTCCCTTCTCTGTCCTTGCCCAAGATGCTCCCACCAGAAGTGGTCTTTCCCTAACGAACTGGACTAATTTCTCAGACCTTACTGAGATGTCACTTTTCTAGGAAGCCTGTTGGCCATCCTTCCCCAATGCTCCATATATTGCTCTTAGGAAGCAACCCTGAACCTGTACCACATGTACCTGTTCACTTGTTTGCCTCCTTCACTACACTGGGAGCTGTTTGACGGCAGGAAATGTATTTTGTCTGCTGATGACCCTCAAGGTGTGGCACAGTGATTGGCATATAGAACGTACACCATAACTGTTGAATGATTCCGAAGTTTGTGAACTGTGTTGTGTAAATATAGATATATATACTTGTCCATGGTCTTTTAAAATTCTGTACAAAGTCTCGGCACCTGTGGCTCAAGCAGCTAAGGTGTCAGCCATGTACATTTGAGCTGGCGGGTTCGAATCCAGCCCACGCCCACCAAACAACAATGACAGCTGCAACCAAAAAATGGCCAGGCGTTTTGGCAGGCTCCCGTAGTCCCAGCTACTTGGGAGGCGGAGGCAGGAGACTCGCTTGAGCCCAGGAATTGGAGGTTGCTGTGAGCTGTGATGCCACAGCACTCTATCCAGGGTGATGGCTTGAGGCTCTGTCTCAAAACAAAACAAAACAAAAAAAACCCCCCAAAAACTACCAAACAAAAAAAGTTCTGTACAAAAAGATGGTGTTTGAAAGAATTCAGTCGTGGTGAACCAATTTGGTTTCCAACTTCCTAGCTAAGTTTCTGTGGGCCTGAGTTCATTCTCCTCTGTTATTATTTCATCTTTCAGCATAATGTGCTGAGTGCCTTGTAACAATCAGCATGATTGCTCTTTCCTATGAATAAGTCACATGAGTTACTGTGGGCACATCACCCAAGGGACTTGAGTACAAACCTCTTTTTCCTTTTTTTTAATAGTTTCATGCTCTTATTTTCTATTTTTTGTATTTGAGAGATTGGATGTGTATGCCTCCAAAGCAAGTTTGCTGTCAGAGACAGAGGTGAAAGGACAGCGGAAGTCCATGACCTTACTGAGAGCTGTCCCTACAAGGGTCACTTGTATGTACTTTCATAGGCCTCTTGATATGTTGGTAATGACAGAATTTTCAAAAATAAATTTTAATAAAGTTCAAGAAAGAGGAATAACGTATGAGGCCCTAAAGCTGTATCTCAAGTGTGGGGGTCCAGGGTGGGCGTCTTGGCTGCTTTATCCAAAGATCAGGGGGTTCCTCTGAAATAGCCCTTATGAGAATAAACAGAAATAGATGAATGAATGAATGTAGGTAACTGGATAAAAGAATAATAAAAGGCTCTTCAGACATTATGAGATGGCATTAGACAGAGTATTTTGGAATAGACAAAAATAAAACTTTAATAAAATGTTTGTACCAAGGACTGTAGAGATTGTATACCTTCTATTTATTTACTCTTCATTTCTCTTTTTATTTTATTTTATTTTATGTAGAGAGCAGCGTGACACCCCCCGCATCCCCACCTCCAGCCCCATCACCGGAGGCTGCCTACTAGTTTGCAGTTAATACCATTCCACTATATTCTTTTTCTTTCTTCAGACAGAGTCTCATTATGTTGCCCTCGGTAGAGCGCTGTGGCATCACAGCTCACAGCCCAGGCTTAAGCGATTCTCTTACCTCAGCCTCCCAAGCAACTGGGACTACAGGAGCCCACCACACCACCCGGCTATTTCTTTTGTTGTAGTTGTCATTGTTGTTTAGCAGGCCCTGGGCCAGGTTTGAACCTGCCAGCCTCGGTGTATGTGTCTGGCCCCATAACCACAGGCGCCGAGCCATTCTACTATATTCTTACAAAGGCATTACAAGGTCAGTTAGCTCAATGTTTGTTTCTTGTTTGAGAAAAATACAGGAGAACAAAAAAAAAGGAGACCCTTGACTTGAATAGGAGGAAAAGAAAATTGAAATGGAAATACATTGGTGCATTACCCACAGCGTTCAACGATTATTTTTCAATTTCAAAATCTAGTTTTGCCATTTCGTGTTGATGGAAATACTGTCATTTGGAGATATTAAAAAAAAATAAGCCAGTTGCCACTGTTTTTCTGTGGCATCCTGGTTCTGCAGTCGCAAACTGGTTTATGACGTCTAAGGAACGCAAGCAATCGGATTTGCGTTAGAGATGAGAATACTTAAGTTGAAGTGCGCTTATAAAGGTCTAGAAAATGGCAAAAAAACAAAAAAGGATTAAAAAAAGAAATAGCTATTTGAATATTGTCTGGCCAGTAAACAAGTTCAAGTTCTGCCAATCAGTTTTCAAAAAACTATTGATCGTTTCATAAGTACCTGCAAACTCTTTTCAAGTATCCTAGGAAAAAGAATGAGAGGGAAAAAAGTGTTAAGCCCTTGCACAGAGGTTGGCTTCATGTTTGTGTATTGCAACAATAAAGACTATTACAATAACAATGCGGGATCTGACCCAGCCAATAGTGGGAAAATGATCTTTACGGAACGATTGTTTTCTGCTAGAAGGCCCTTAATTAGAACTTTACTTAAGGATATATAATACAGAATATTGTTTTTTATATTAGTAGCAAATTGCTTTCTCCTGTAGTCCCCATGTAAGACGGGGTACACGCCGTGGGTTTACAATATCCAGGTGTAATGAGGGACGGGAACTTAAAGGACACGAGACAAGTGTTTTCGCCCTGCGGGAGTTGGCCACCAACCCCTCAACCCCAGTGGCGCAGTGCTTATTCCCGCTAACCTCTGGGAGGCTTGCTTCTCGATTGCTCCCTTACATAGGAACGTGTCAGTTCACGTGCGTCCTTTTCTCCACTAGATGTCACTGTAAATCAGTTGCTGGAGGGTGGGACTCGGGTGCTTGGTGTATCTTTAACCAGTACCAGGGTTTTAAGCCCGGTCAGTCTCTGCACTTGTGTCCTCTCCGACTGTGGAGTGCAGAGGGACGCGGGCAGAGGAGCGCGCACTAGAGGTGGTGGTCGGGCGCCGCGACAGGAGCGGAGCGGGTGGTGGCGGGCTGCAGGGCGGAAGGCGAGCCGGCCGCTAGCAAACGGCTAGTAGCCTAGGCGGATCCGCCCCGCGTCCCGCTCCGCCCCCGCCGAGACGGTCACGTGCAGCCAAAGCGCTGCCCCCTGCGGGCGGTGGCCGCAGAGGAGGGCGGGGCCGTGAGGGGCGGGCCAGCCGACCCGGAGCTCCGAAGCGCCGCGCGCGCTGTTTTGGGTCGCCCCAGGCCGGGCGCGAGCCAAGCGCTTGCGCAGCGCGGTGGTGAGTGCGAGCCGGGGCGCGGAAATGCGGCTCGCACGGAGCGTGCACAGGGACGGCCGCCGCAGACGGGGAGGGGCCAGCGCGCGCGCGCGAGCAAGGCCGCCAGGGGGCGGGGCTGCGGCGCGCGCCATCGCTGGAGGGGGAGGGACGGGGAGCAGCCGGGGAGCGCGCGCGGGGCCGGCCGCCGTGAGCGTGGGGGAACGTGGACCGCGGGGCGGCGGTGTGACTGCCTTTCCCCGGCCCACCTCCTGGGTCCCTGGCTGGGACACTGTGCGGCGGCGGAGCCGGGGTCTGTGAGGCCGGAGGAGGAGGCCGGGCCCGGGCATGGTGGTCTGGGGCAACGCGGAAGGTGAGCGACTCCCGGGCCGGCGGCGGGGGTGGGGGAGGGGCGGGACCGGACGCGCGTCTCCAGAGGCGCGGCAGACCCGCCGGCGGCGGCCGGATCGCGGACCTCCGGAGGCGGGCGGGCGGGGGAGGGGCGCGCTGGCCCTGGCCCCTGCGGGCCGTCCTTTCGCGGCCTGCGCTGCCGGCGGCGCCCGCCCCTCGAGCCAGCAGCGGCCGGGTTATGTAACGCGTGACCTCCCCTTCCTCCTCCGCCATGGCGCGGTCGGCCCGGGCCCGCCGCCCGGCACACGGCCGCCCCGCGCCGACCCCTTGCGCCCGCGGCCCTTCTTTCCGCTCTCCCCGCGTCCTGCCGGCCCCGCTCAGACTGCACCGCAAACTCCTTCCTCCTGCGCCGGCGCCTCGGCCGGCCTTTCAGTCCCGCGCCATTCATTCCTGCGCGCGTTCGGGCGTTCGTTCAACAAGCGTTTGCAGAATGTCGACTCGGCCTCCCGCCACAGTGTTTCTCCCGTATCCTCCGCCTCTCCCACCCGCGTGGGATGCCGGAGTCCCTATCTGAGTATCCGAAGGCAATTTTTATTCACTTAGTCACCTTGTTACTTGTCTGTTCCCTTGATACACAGGGCATCTTTCACACTCGGCGCACACAACCTGTGTGTTTTCACTGCTTTTCTGTGTATTCCCAGTTTGCAAAGAAAAGAATCTAAATGTAATATTCCTTAATTGACTCCACCTTGTTTTTTGAAAAATTCAGATGACAGAAGTCTACTAATTTTGTCTTACCTTCATGTCCTCTCAGTAGACTACCTTCAGACGTCTACTAATTTTGTCTTTACCGTCACATCTTCTCAAGCCATGTAGTAAGCAAAAATAATATCATTTAGGTGAAAATGTATACTAGCACATAAGCATAAAAGGGCTTCTGAACTGTTAAGGACTTTATGTAACAGTTCTTAATTCTCTGTATCTGCCCGGTGTCTGGCTTCTCCACTTTGACCATTTCCTCTTTAGGTGGGGTGGGACATACTCTAACCTTGGTTCGTCCTATGGAGTATTGTACACAGTAGCTCAACCTGTGGGTACCGTCTACCTGCTTTCACACTCAGCCTTTGCCGGTACTAGTGCTGCACGTTCCCTCCCTTCCTATACTGTGCTGGCACTTCAGAGCTCACCTAAAGTTCCGCTTCCAGGAACTCTTAAGTCTACCAGTTGCCATTTTCTATATATTATTATAATTGTCTTTTTCTTTTTTTAAGATGCAGGGTCTCTGTTACCCAGGCTGGAATGCAGTGTCTCAATCATAGTTAAGTTCACTGCAGTCTGCAACTCCCAGGCTCGAGCTATCCTCCTGCCTCAGTAAACTGGGACTATGAGGCGTGTGCCACCACACCCTGCTAATTTTTTAATTTTTTGTTGAGACACAGGGGCCTTACTTGCTGCTCAGGCTAATCTCGAGCTCCGAATTATCTTATTCCTATCCTCTTTTTCTCATATTTTGTAAGTTCCTTGAGGGTGTAGTCTTTCCCAAACTCATGTCATTTTTCAAAGAACTTTAGTTCTATTTTATGGTACATGATACATATTTAAGATTTTTTTTAAAGGTGGTAATCACTCTTTTAGAATTAGTTTTTATAAAGTCTAAAGTAGAAAAAATTTCAAAATAATGTGCTCGAATGTGTAAGGTCACTCCATTTTCCCTCACCTCCAAGTTAAAAATTCAGATTCTGCATAAGAGAATCGAATCCTCACCAGCAATGAACTAGTTGTTAAGATATGTTACAATGGGCTCGGCGCCTGTGGCTCAACCTGAGCTGGCGGGTTCGAATCCAGCCTGGGACGGCCAAACAACATTGACGGCTGCAACCAAAAATGGCCGGGTGTTGTGGCCGGCGCCTGTAGTCCCAGCTGCCTGGGAGGCGGAGGCAAGAGACTCGCTTGAGCCCAGGAATTGGAGGTTGCTGTGAGCCGTGGATGCCACAGTACTCTATCCAGGGTAACAGCTTGAGGCTCTGTCTCAAAAAAAAAAAAAAGATATGTTACAATGACTGTATATAGTTTAGTAATTATTTTATCATCCTTTCTTTGATAGCTGCTGTAGTGAAAAGATAGGGACTTAAGAATTAGATGTGGGTTTCATTTCTGGCTCTGCGGATAGTGACCTTGGACAAGTTATGAATATCTCTAATTTTTTCTCATTTATAAAATGAAGATATCATTTCACACATTGGGTAGCTATGGGTTAAATGAGTTTTTAAATGTAAGGTACCTAGTGAAACCTTGGTACACAGTAGGTGCTCAGTAAATACATACTGCCTTTGATATACACCTTTAGTGTAATTCACAGTCAAGAATGAACCTGAATGGGTGGCGCCGGCCCCATATACCAAAGGTGGCGGGTTCAAACCCGGCCTCGGCGGAACCGCAAAACAGAAAAATAGCCGGGCGTTGTGGCGGGTGCGCCTGTAGTCCCAGCTACTTGGGAGGCTGAGGCAAGAGAATCGCCTAAGCCCAGGAGCTGGAGTTTGCTGTGAGCTGTGTGACGCCACGGCACTATACCCACAGCGATAAAATAGAAGCTCTGTCTCTACAAAAAAAAAAAAAAAAATGAACCTTGATATGCTGGAGACATGGCACAAGAGGAAAGTTAATCAGAAGAGATGATATTTACCTCTTGTCTCCAAATGAACAAGTCCTAGCCTAAAGAGCATTACAGTTCATTTTGCTTTTCATGAATGGGAAGTCTGGGGTTTATAATATGTGGCATATTATAAATCATAGGTGATATTTAACAGAATATTTAAAAATGAAGAAATGAAGACAAGGCTTTTTTTTTTCTTTTCGTCTAATAATATCACCAACTGAAGCATAGATATTAAAAAAGAATCTTGAGTTTTTATCCATAGGCAAGTTAGGAGAGCATATGAGAGCAGGAGGGATATTAAAGTCTTTCATAGACAGATAGTTTGCACACTTATAGTATCTCATCTGTTTATAAACAGTATGTGAATTCTAGTCTAAGGTCCAATGTCCCTCATTTGCACTGTTAACAGTAGTGCCTTCACTGGTGTCTCTTTTTCTTGTTCCCTGACTGTTCTCTAAATAACAGTGTGATCTTTTTTTTTTTTTTTTTTTGTAGAGACAGAGTATCACTTTATCGCCTTCCCTAGAGTGCTGTGGCGTCACAGCTCACAGCAACTTCCAACTCCTGGGCTTAGGAGATTCTCTTGCCTCAGCCTCCCGAGTAGCTGGGACTACAGGCGCCCACCAGTATGTCCAGCTATTTTCTGTTTTACGGTTCGGCCGAGGCCAGGTTTGAACCCGCCACTTTTGGTATATGGGGCTGGCACCCAACTCGATGAGGCACGAGTGCTGCCCCAGTGTGATCTTTTTAAAGACATAAATTGTCAGTTTCTTGCTCTGTATCTTCCAAAGTCTTCCTATTATACTTTAAGCCCTTAGAAATGCCCCATTGGGGCATTTTGGATTTGGCAGCTGCCAATTTCTTTTCTTTTTTTTTTATTGTTGGGGATTCAATGAGGGTACAAGAAACCAGGTTACGCTGATTGCATTTGTTAGGTAAAGTTCCTCTTACAATTGTGCCTTGCCCCCAAAAGGTGTGGCACACACTGAGCCCCCCCCTTTCTTCCCTCTCTCTGCTCTTCCTTTTCCTTACTCCCTCCCTCCTTTTCTCTCTTTGTGCAGCTGCCAATTTCTAACCTTACCTCATACTACTCTTACTACAAGACCTTCATCATCCTATTCCAGGCCTGTAGTTTTGTCAGTTCTTGAACAAACTGTTCCTACCTTGGGATGTTATACTTAACTGTTCTTCTAAGTGGACTCCCCCTTCCCCTAGGTTAGCGGTTCTCAACCTGTGGGTGGAGACCCCCTTTTAACAATGAAAGTACCTTGCGGCATTAGGAAGGTTGAGAACCACTGCCTTAGGTGGTCATAGCTCTTGCTTTCAGGCATTTTGTTTGCTGCTTGGAAATCATCATCTCCAAGTGGCCTTCCTTGATCCCTAAAATAGAAGGCAGCCCCTCCATCTGTCACCTCACCTTTCCTCGCCTTTTTTTCTTTACAAGAGATAGGGTCTCGCTCTCATCCAGGCTGGGTGTAGTGGTGCAATCACAGCTCATTGCAGCCTTGAACTTCTGGGCTCAAGTGATCCTCCCTCCTCAACCTTCTAAACGACTGGGATTACAGGTATGAGCCACTCCTCCTGGCCTCTCTCTCTCTCTTTTTTTTTTTTTTTTTTTTTGAGACAGAGTCTTACTATGTTACCCTTGGTAGAGTGCCATGGCGCTACAGCTCACAGCAACCTCAAACTCTTGGGCTTCAGTGATTCTCTTGCCTCAGCCTCCTGAGTAACTGGGACTACAGGATCCCACCACAATACCCGGCTATTTTTTGTTGTTGAAGTTGTAGTTGTTGTTGTTTAGCAGGCCCAGGTTGGGTTTGAACGCGCCAGCCCCGGTGTATGTGGCTGGCACCCTAACTACTGAGCTGTGGGCACTGAACCCTCTCTGTCTCTTGATTATTTTATTCTTTTTCTTTGTAGCGTTTATTATTAGGTGAATATACACTATTCACCTATTTATTGATTTCTCCCATTAGATTGTTTGCTTCCAGCCCTCTTCCCAACTAGAGGACAGGCTTTTTCTGACTTGTTCACAGCTTTATCCTCAGTGCTTAGAACTGTGCCTAGTACATAATAGGCTCTTAGCACAAGTTGTTGAGTGATAAATGGTATAGCTGATTTGGACATCAAGTTCTGGAGTCAGACAGATTGTGTGAGAGTCCAGGTTCCTACCATTACTGATTGTGAGGCCAAAGGCAAGCTAATAACTTTCGTAACTTTTGGTACCTCAGTTCATTTGTTAGGGCACTATAATGTGTGCTTTATAGGATTATGGTGAATAATAATTGAGTTAATGTATGTAAGAGCTTAGTACAGGTTTTTTTTTAACTTTTAAGAACTATTTGAAATTGGCATATTCACTTAAGGTTTTGTGTTTTCACATGAGATAAAGGTTGATTTAATTTTATATTTTTTGCTGAATTTTTGTTAGCTATTAATTGTATTTCTGGAACTCTTAAAATAAATACATTTTGTGGCTATCAAGAACAAATTAAGAAATGAAGTGCTGAGAATGATGACTGGTATTTGGTCTTAATGTGTAAGTCAGGTTTTTTAGGTTTATTCTTCAATCTGTAGATGATGTTAAGAGTGATTATCTCAACAGCTGCCCACCAGAGTGGCTTTTATATGTCTCCTTTCAAGTTCAGCTGGAGATCTGATTGTGGTAATGAAAGGACTTGCTGGAAGCGTCCTATCTTTAGACAGGAAAATCCTCGAAGATCTAGTTGAAGTGTGAGTCTTCTAATATTTGGGAAGGAAAAGTGTGTTTACTTTCTACCTTACTTCATTGTGGGTTTTTCCTCTAATACTGTACTTGGCTCTTAATTGAAGTTTAAAATAACCCATCTTATATTTATCTTCCTTTCCCTTTCTGTTCTTTTTATAATGTGATTTTTTTTCTTTACCATTTACAGAAATAGGAGAGGGAAAAAATTGATGAGGGTAATAACTTTATAATAGATAATTAGAGCTAATACAACTTGAATTATTTTACAAAGTAAGATTCTGCCTGTGGTAATTACACTTTCATAATACTATTTTTACTTAGTCCACTTGTCCTTAGTAAGATGTTTCTTTGTAGTAGCATGTTTTATTTCTCAGTCTGAACTTTATACTGTCCTAAACTTGGGGCCTTAATTAAAAAAAAAAGTCAAGACCAGGTGTGGTGGCTCACAGTCCAGGAGGCCTAAGTGGGAGAATTGCTTGAGCTCAGGAGAGACTGCAGATCGAGATTCCAATCTCCACTAAAAATAGAAAAATTACCCAGACATCATGGCACACACCTGTAGTCCCAGCTACTTGGGAGGCTGACGTAGGAGGCCAATATCAAGAGATCCTGAGGTTGCAGTGAGCTGCAGTGATGTTACTGCACTCTAGACAGGGCAACAGAGCAAGGCTCTGTCTCAAAAAAAAAAGTCAGATTATTGCTGCTTTATGTAACATTTATTTCAAGTTTTAATAATAATTGCTAAAGTATTAAATATTTTCTGTGTGCCGGGTTCTTTGCTAAGTTCAGTGTTTCATTTAATATCCACAACTACCATATAAGATAATATCTCATCCATATACAAACCCAAATATATACTTATTTTCTTAAAACTTACAGAGTATGCTTTAAACTTCTTTTATGGGCTCGGCGCCTGTGGCTCAACGGGCTGAGGCGCCAGCCACGTACACCTGAGCTGGCGGGTTTGAGTCCAGCCCGGGCCCGCCAAACAACAATGATGGCTGCAACCAAAAATGGCCGGGCGTTGTGGCAGGCGCCTGTAGTCCCAGCTGCTTGGGAGGCAGAGGCAGGAGACTCGCTTAAGCCCAGGAATTGGAGGTTGCTGTGAGCTGTGATGCCACAGGACTCTATCCAGGGTGACAGCTTGAGGCTCTGTCTCAAAAAAAAAA
>CAUYRH010140116.1:0-16991 GCA_963574655.1 Perodicticus potto
AAAAAAAAAAAAGAAAGAAAGAAAAGAAAAGAAAAAGGAGGAAGGAGAGGGGGTGAGTAGAAGCAACTATTGAGCAAAGGAAAAGAGGCACAGAAAGAGCGGGATGGGAGCAATATAGGTGTACTGTAGGGTACTTTGACCCAACCTTAAGAGCCCCCAACCTCTGGGTGCCGGGTTGGGTGATTAGGTCAGCAGCTCTTTGCCAGCCTGTTTGGACACAGTACCCCACCTCCACCAAGTAGGTTTTGAAGACAAAAATGAAATAAGTCAGGTCAAAACAAGCAAACTGAAAACTTTACGGGATAAGATTAGGGGAAAAAACAATTAGTGTGGGTGGAAACACTAGCAAAATTGATGTCTAATTGTTGAAAAAGGCAACAATGGAAAATTATATTTAAACTAGAAAAATGAAGAAATTAAAGAAAAAAAGAAAAGAAAAATCTTTGAGGAAAATGTTGAAATTAAAAACAAAACAACAATAATGAAAACAAACAAACCAACAACGACAACAAAAAAACCACAAAACAAACCCAAAAAGCAAAGCAGTACATATATCTTGCTGGTATTGTCTGGGCAAGAGGTGATCTTCTGGGTATGATATGTTAATCACAATGTTGATATGGCTGAACAAAATGGAGACCGGAGGCCTCTAATGATTTCTCAAACCCCATGGGGTGGAGAGCTTAAATCCTCCTCAGCCTGCTTAGAAGGCACTTTAAATTGCTAACTTGGGCTAGGCAGAAGCTTTCCCAGGAAAGCACTTGTGGCTGGAATCACTCCTTAAGTCCAAAAGGAGGATTTTAAAAATTATTTAAAGCCAAGGAAATATGTTCACAATCGAATGTTAAGTTAAAAGAAAGAACTCAAAACCATGTGTACAGAATTACTCTAATATCATGAAATGTTAACATAAAACACACTTATCATTCGCTGTCATTCTGCTTGGTAAGACCTAGGCCATAAGCACTTTTTGGCATTACAGCCAACACACATAAAACCATCCTTGTCATTATCTAATGACATTAATCACTTTCAAGTTAAGGAAACGGGCTAGCTGTGCTAATGAGTTTCATTCTCAGCTTCTCTTGCCCACCTCTACTCATCTTCTGGGGAGCATGTGAGGGGGACAGACTGTCCCTCTGCTTAGATGACCTGGCTGGAGGGGTCAGGGGTAGAGCACTGCCTTCCTGGTGGCAGGAGGCTGGGACTTGCTCATCTTAGCTTTGGGCTGGCTCGCTGGGCAGGTGCCAGTGAAATGGAGACATACTCGGTCCTGGGCTTAGCCCTCTCATGGCTGCTGCCTCTCAAACATTAGCTTCTCGATCCCAGATCTGTGAAATTTATAAAGCTGATGTGGCTCAAAGAACAAATGAAGAAACAGAGCACCAGAGAGGAGGGTGACGGCCCGAGATCACAGCCTAGCAGAGTGGGTTAGGGAACTAGGACAGGGAACAGTTTCTTGAGTGTTAGACCCCGGGATGTTTGGCATCACGCCAACTGGCCTTCCTCACCCTAAAATGAGAGAAAGGAATTCAGTGACCTTCGCTGGGAGAGGCTCTCCTGTCTAATGAGGAAGACTATTTACTGACACTGTTTGCCGGTGTTTGAAAGAGTGATCTATGTGCTTTTTGGAAATGGAAGGCAGGAGAATATTCTATCAGTGGTTTGTGTTCCATGGGAGGCGCTGATTGGAGTTGTGAAGGTTTTGTGAGCTTCGTGTATGATAGAGGCGATATAGACGGAAAGTGCATATTTCCGTGTCTTGAATACCTGGCCAGTTTCTCCCTTTATCGACCGTGTGGATTTGGCGCAATCATTTTTTCTCTCTCTGAAGGTATATATATTTTTTGTTAAGATGTGCTTTATGATACTTGCAGGGTTTTCGACTTGCTAATAAAACAGCAAATAATGAAAACTGCTGTCTAGTTAGCACTTGCTGTGCTAGGCTCTATTTTAAACAATTTGCTTATGTTAACTCATTTCATTTGCACAATGACCTTGTGAAGTGTGTTACTTTTATCATCCCCATTTTACAGATGAGGAAACTGAGGTGCATTGAAGTTCGTGGGATCAAACCTCTGGGGAAATGGTAGCTCTTGGATGTCAAGCCTGGTAATCTGACTCAGGTTTAAACTTCAATCACAGCACTGCTCTGCCTCACATCACACGGAGGCTGCTGAGTGCCTTGCACCTGCGTTCTCAATGAGCCTCCAATTGCCCTTCAGGTGGGGAAAGTAGTTCCTCCAAGGCTCAAATGTTTTTGTGCTTTTCATGTGTAAAGCACAGATCTTAGTGCACTTTATCTGTGGCATTAAAAATCAGTGGGGGTAGTGATTAGGAAACAATGTCTAAAAAGGGTCTATAGGAGGCCATTAATTTAAAAAGGCTGTGAAACAGTGATGTAGAGCAAGGCAGGCTGTTTGTAAACACTCCTTCCTCTTCTTCACCACTTGAGAAGTGGACGGTGGCAGGGGTGGTGACTCAAAGTGTTCCCCAGGAAGGTGGAGTCCCAGTCTGAGTTTGCCCTCCGAGGGAGCATGAGGTGGGGCAGGCGCCAACCCAATGCCGGGCTTAGACGCTGTTTCAAGTGCACACTTAGCTTCCTTATTAAGAGAAGACTTTGAAAAAATTATGCAACATTTCAATGTCACAATCAGCCTTCTGTTCAAGAACAGATGAATATTTCAACTTAACAAATACATGGAATAAATAATTTCTGCAGTAAATGTAATGTATCTCTTGGGTCCCGCCAAAAAAAATGCAACATAAGTACAACTCTGTAGAGTATGGGAAGAAAAAAAATACCCTGGAGAAATTCCTATGGATGTTTGAAGAAGAAATTGTTTTATTTACAGATAATATCTATCTATCTATATTTAAAATCTTATTTTTAAAAGAAGGCATAGCACAATGATATATCTCCGATTTTCTTCCTCTGTTTGGGATATTATTATTTTAATTATTTTACTTTCTAGGCAGAGTTACTTATTCTAGTTCTGTCTATATGGCCACATTAATCTTCTGAATGTTCTCTGGATAGAATTTGTGAATATGCTTCCCGTTGTAATTTAGAGATGCCACAGAACGTGTAGCAAAGCTCTTCGGGGATGTTTTAGGATGAAGTGAAATCTGCAGGAGACCCACTGTCCCAGCGAGTCCCGCGGGGCCACCTTCCCCGTTCTTCTTCTCATTGTGCTCCCCTTGAGGCAACTGTATCTCTTCCCAGGTACCCGTGGAATCTCACCATGGCTATTAGGGAGCTGAAAACAGTTATTTGCCAATAAATAAGGTTTTTAACTAGCTTTGTCAGAGGGAGACCCTTGCTCTCACCTTTTCTTTTTAATACAAAGTGAGACTCTATGCAGGGTCAAGGGAGGACAGACTCTCTCTGACCACTCTCACCCTCCAGGCAAGGGCTGGGGGCCAGGAGAAGCTCAAAAGAGCCAGTGCTCCTTGGCAAGTACGCTCTCCATGAAGACACCATGTCATCCCCTTCTCCTGTGCGTCTAGGGAGACACCTGGCAAAGTTGGAAAAGGGAAAAAAATTGTTTTCAACTTCCCTGACTCATCTCCCTTCCCCGACTCGTCCCCCTTTTCTGACTTGTCCCCCTTGCCTGTGCCAGGAGGCCTAGCCTGATCGTGGTGTCCTAATACCACAGCCCCAGGGACTGTGCCCTCCTCCTCTGTCCAGGGCTCCCAGGGAATGCAGAGAAAGGAGAGCACAGGGGCCGCCCTCAGGGAACCTTCCCTACTCTAGCCCCCATGCTTTGGAAGCCCTGTGGGTATTCCAAGACAGGAGCCAAAGAAAAACAGCTAGGGCTGGAGGAGGGTGCTTTTGCCCAGCCATGGTTTTAGTGGGATCAGAAGCAGGTTAGAGCGGCTCTCTGTGAACTGATCAGGGTGCTGACCGCATTGTCTACTCCTGGTGTTGGCAGGGCTGGTGCTAGCGCAGCAGGAGACAGTGTTGCTTGTCATCAACCCCCAGCCTGCAGGCCTCAGACTGCAGGGGGCGTAACTGACAGAGACCCCAGCCTCTGTGCTCTGAAATCCATCCGTACATTTCTGCCAAGGCTGTGCTTCCCATCATCAATTCCGAGCCAATGACTGACCAAGGCAGGGACTCTAAGGCAGGCCTGTTTCTGGGAGATGGGACTCCTGTGAGGGTGGCTTTGGCTCCGTAGCCATGCTGAATGCCGCCTGCACTGCAGTGCGAGGCGCTCCCAGCCAGTCTCCTTCCCTCCTTCGCCCTCTCCCTTATGGCCCAGATCTTCACTGTTCTCTGGCTGTTCTCCACATCCCCTCCGGTTCCCTGCCCATTTCTCTTATAGGCATTTTCCATGATAATTTCTAGCAAGTTCGTCCTGGCTTGGCTCTGCTTCCCAGACGGCACAACTCCTAATGTCTTTCTACCAACCAGGCATCTGGACCCTCACCCTCTGTCTTCTGGCCACTACTGTTTCCATCCACTTCCCCCCGCCTTTTTAAAATTAAATTAATTAATTAATTAATTTATTTATTTTTCATCCACTCCCTTAAAACTTACTCTCAGGAAAGATCATGTGAGATCAGCTATTTTGGGTTACTTCTTCCAGCCCTATTTGCATAATGAAATATCTTTATGTGTGTAATGAAAGTCTTTGCCCCCATCAGTCAACGTCAGACTTTCAAAAGGTTTCTGGGTGCCCTGGAGACTGCACCCTCCCGGTGACTGCCTAGTCTGCTTTTCTGGGAGCCTGGCCTTCTCACCGGACTGTCTGTGGTTTTGAAAGCGTGCCCCTTACAGAATTTTCATGGGAAAGCAACACTGTTACTGTGCTCCGTAGCTGAGCCTCAGCCTAGTGCAGGGCAGAGTTTAGGGAGTTTTCTCCCTTCCGCCAGCGGCTTGGACTCACCTCTAGGGCTCTGTGCTCACAATTTTCCCTTGTGATCCTCCTCAGTGGTGTGATTGCTTCCGAAAGCCAGTAAGTAGACAGTTTGGAGCATTTCCTAGCAAAAAAAGCAGGGGCAGGCTCGGCGCCTGTGGCTCAGCGGGCTAGGGCGCCAGCCACGTACACCTGAGCTGGCGGGTTCGAATCCAGCCCGGGCCCGCCAAACAACAATGACGGCTGCAACCAAAAAATGGCTGGGCATTGTGGTGGGCACCTGTAGTCCCAGCTACTTGGGAGGCGGAGGCAGGAGACTCGCCTGAGCCCAGGAATTGGAGGTTGCTGTGAGCTGTGATGCTATGGCACTCTATCCAGGGTGACAGCTTGAGGCTCTGTCTCAAAAAAAAAAAAAAAAAAGCAGGGACAACAGGAGATGTGTCCCTCGATCCCAGGGGGCTGTTGTTCTTTACCAGAGGGCTACTTGAGGACAGCTTCCTGCTGGCCACGCAGTCATGCAGTTGTGATAAACAGAACACCAGTTAACATCTCCGGAGCACAGGCTGTGAGCCGCACTGCTTGTGCCTTCTCCGTATTACCCCATTTCAGTCTCCGTGTAACCTTGGGAGATGGAGACTAGTCTATTAGCCTATTCGGGGGTCCCCAAACTACGGCCCGTGGGCCGCATGCGTTGGTGTGAATTGCATTTTTTCCCATTTTGTTTTCTACTTCAAAATAAGATGTGTGCAGTGTGCAGAGGAATTTGTTCATAGTTTTTTTTTTAAACTATAGTCCATCCCTCCAATAGTCTGAGGGACAGTGAATTGGCCCCCTGTTTAAAAAGTTTGAGGACGCCTGGATAGCTGGGAGCCTGAAGCCTGAAGAGATTGAGTATCCTGCTGAAGGTCACAAGCTGGGATTCAAAGCCAGGCTGTCTGAGGGCTGAACCACTCGGTTGAGTACTGCTGCGTGTCATTAGCTGAACCACTTCCACTGGGTGCTGCTGACGGGGACCTGGACAGAGGCTCTGGGGGGTCCCGTTTGGCCAGCCTCTTGGGAGGGAGCAAGGGGGTCTTTCAGAGAACCAGCGCAAAGGAAGAAGCATTTTGGGGAGGTAGGCAGACATTTCTCAGGCTTCCTTAAAAGTGAAAGTGCCATAAAGGGTAAATTAGATGGAAGAGTCTGAGAGTTAGTGACTGAGATGAGACTTTCTAAATAGCTGCCAGAGCATCTGTGCCACCCACAGGCACTGTCACTCTGTTGGCGTTAGTCTTCCTTCCCTATTGCCGAGTCTTGGGCGCTGATCTGTGCCGTTAATGACAAGCTGGGGAAACATAACATTCAGAATAAACAGGCATTAGAAACATCACGTGTGTCCTATTAGCTAAAAATTCCGTTTTGTGCTTTCAGTAAAATTGAGTGACAGCTTTCTTCCAAGAATTTGTTTTCTTTGCCTGTTATTTGAAAATATTGCTGTATCTCAGCTGTACTTGGAAGGCAACAACTAGGAGAAAACATAAATAATGGCATGGTGTCAGATTCCGAAGCCACCCATGATAATAGCGTAGCTTGTTTTTAAAAGACAAACAGAACCCTTTCCAGAGTAAAGAAAAGAGTGGGTGGGGAAACTTGTTTCTCTAAACGGGCTTCTCTTATAGCCTGAAAGAAAACTCTCCTTTCCAAACTTTTCCCCAAGATTTACAAAGGTCATTGAGGCAAATTCACGACCTGTTCAGAAAAGGTGTCTGCACTCCACGCATGGGCCACATGTGATGTCTTACCCAGGGCAGGTGCCCAATATGTTTTTATTGATAACGGCAACTATAATAGTTATCTATTTCTGTGTTACAGAGTACCCCAAAACTCTGTGGTAGACAGACCATAACAATAACATTAAAAGACAATAACAATAAAAGACAATAACATTTATTATCTTACACAGCTTCTGTGGACCAGGAATCTAGGAGGGGCTTAGATGGACATATTCAAAAACAATCACAGTGCTCTTTGCACCAAAGGGATAAATTGAAAATAAATTCCTCACACGGGCAACTGCTTGCATCTGAGGGTGAAAATGTCTATGACATTGATCCAGAAAGATTGTCACTGTAATAGAACAAGTCAATAAGAATAATAGTGAAAATTATCTTTTCATGGAAATATCTGAGATGAAAAACTGACTTTCTAACATCGAGGGTGAGAAGAAGTCATTCTTCGAGCTTTGGAGGATGGTTGCCTTAGCTTATCCAGGCTTCTGTTACAAAATGCTGCACACTGGGTGGCTTACAGACAACATTTGATTCTCATGGTTCTAGAGCCTGCGAAGTCCAACGTCATGGTGCTAGCACATCAGTGTCTGGTGAAGACCCACTTTCTAGTTTGTAGATTGTGCTTTCTGGCTGCGTCTTCACACTGTGGAAGGGGCAAGTCTGCTATTGGGGTTTCTCTTATAAGGGCACTAATCCCAATTATGAGGATTCTGCTTTTAAGACCTAATGACTCCACCTCCTTATACCATCACTGTGGGGCTTAGTATTAATATTTCAATACATGAATTTTAGGGGGACACAAGACATTCAGTCCATAGCTTTCTGTCCCTGCTCCCCTTAGAATTCATGTCTTCTTTTATGTACAAAATATATTCATTTTGTGTAGCTCCTGGTAGCTCCCACATCTTAACTCATTCCAGCATTAACTTAAATGTCTAAAGTCCAAAGTTCCATCTCCGTATCTGAATCAGATATTGGTGAGACTCCAGATACGAGTCAATGATGACTTTTAGTTTGCACTGAGTAGGAGACAAGTTTGAGGTGGTGTATTTTGTCCGTAAACACTTTTGGCCTTGGGACTTTGGCCTCCTTATTTGTTCCCGGCGTTAATATCCGAATTCTAATTTGAATGATCTCTCCTCTAGTCTTGTTTCGAAACTTCTTTTTTTTTAAGTTGCTGCTTCTGCTATAGAACATGAGGCTTAGTCTTTTTCAGACTTGATGCTGAAATAACAAGCCTGGAAATGTGAGATGTGGGTGCCTTGTTGGAAGTATGGCTCAAAGTGTCCACTTTGATTCCTGTGTGCTGGAGGTATTCTTTTAATTTAACTTAACTTTTTTCCCCCCAAATGCCAAGTCTTATTTTGATCCAAGACTAATTCTGAATTTGGGGAACATGGGGGTTTACACCAGCTATTGAGGACGCTCTTTTCTCAGCTGTAAAGAGGGATCTGATGGTGATGAGGATGCCTTAACATCCTTGGCAAAAATAATTAATGTGTTTCAAAACCAAGCAGAAGCTGGTGATTATTGTAGAGAGTGTTTTATGGGTGGTGAGTTAGTCATGGCAATGAGAGAATTTCTTTTCTTTTCTTTCTTTTTTGAGACAGTTTCCCTCTGTTGTCCTCAGTAGAGTGCTGTGGCATCCTAGCTCACAGCAATCTCCAACCCTAGGGGGCTTAAGAAATTCCCTTATCTCAGCCTCCAGAGTATCTGGGACTGCAGGTGCCACCACAACATCTAGCCTAGTTTTTCTGTTTTTAGTAGAGACAGAGGTCTCGCTTTTTTTGCTCAGGCTGGTCTCAAACTCCTGAGCTCAGGCGATCCACCCACCTTGGCCTCCCAGAGTGCTGGGATTACAGGTGTAAGCCACCACGCCCAACCAGCAATGAAAGAATTTCTAGAAGGTAGGATGAGATGAGATGAATCGGGGTGTGTGAAGATGCTGTGTAAATGCCTCAAATCGGGCAGAGATTTTTCTTATACCCTTCGTTGATACAATTTGAATGAAGAGGTCGTCTCCTCCAAATGGAAGGGAGAGCTGCTGATTCTGCATCTCACCTGGATCCCACTTGGGGCCCATTTTCATCCTAGGGGAAGCCAGACTGGACTGTGTCAAGGCAGCACAGCTCTTTGGCTCTTTGACATGTCTCTGCTTGAACTTCGGGGCTGGCAATTGGTAATGAAGCTTCTGTTAATCTAGGTGGGTGATAACATGTTTCTCATACTGGTACGTGTGTTGATTCCTGAAGTGCTCATGCCCAGGCCTTGTTCCTGGCCCGCCATTGACTTCCCAGGGTAGAGGATTTCATTTTTGATGCTAGCTATGGAGCGTCTTGTTTTCACCATTAGCTAGTAAGTCGGCCCACAGTGATGCTGTGTGTGCATAACTATAATGAAAAGTCGGAGCTGTGACATCTCAGCGAGAGCACCCAGGAAGAGCAAGCACAGGCTTCATCATGGGAAACCCTGTGCCTGCAGGAATCTGCTTATAGAGTTTTCTCTGCTAGATATCACCAGGGCATCTGCACAATTATTCCACACATCACATATGCCCTTCGATTTATTTACCCTTAGACATGTTTCCAGGCGCGGTTGGGACGAGACCCCTGGAATAGAATGAATAATGTCCTGTGTGAATACCGCTGACCTAAATCCAAAGTTGGCTTTAGATTCTAAAAGTAGATGCCCGCACTGCATAATTAGACTAATCAAGACAGATTTAGGGGGCTTCACCAGAACTTCAAAGAACAGCTGTTTAATGATGGAACAAAATTTAGGCAGTTTTCTGAGGAAAGGAATCTGCGGTTTACTTTTTTGTTTTTTGAGCAAAGCCCCTGTGCACTGGGCTGGGGAGAGAATTCCCGAGTGTTCATGTTTATGGTGATGCTTGCCACTGTGATCCGAAGCCTGAGCTGAAGTCTTTTGCTTCCTGCCATCTTCTGCCTCTCTCTGGCTTTTAATCTCTGCTCAGTGCCTGTTGATTTGCATGTATGAATAGTAACACCTACTGACAGGGCTCAGGAGATGCAATTTGGCTGCCAGCTCTTCCTACCCAGCGCCCCGTCAGCATCTTGCATTGATTTGGAGAGTAATCAATGTCTCTCATTACCGCCACCGAGCCTGCCCAGGCCGGGACTGACTCTCCTCCCCAGAGCCCTTCTGGGCAGGGGTTCTGGTGATTTCCACCTGCCTAGATACCAGAAGTGACCCAACCGGGGCTATTAATACGGTCTAGAGGGAAATAGCTCACACTGTTTTTTTTAATCAAATAAATTTCTTGGCTGTTTTGTAATGCATCATATCCTTTGTTTGAAATATTACAGTTCTCCAGCTAGGAATTACAGACCTCTCCCACAGTACCCTTTGAACACCAGCTTGGTGTTGGGAGAGTGATGATATGAGCTTCTCATCAAAATTCACTGCATGACGTTTAGTTTTTGCAATAGGGGACATTTAAAAAAACTGGGAGAGGGGGAAAGCAATAAACATCCCCGTAATGGGTAAGTCCATGATAATAGTGAAGGAGCCCACTGGAGGAATAGATCTTTATTTTTTTTCCTTGAGAAAGCAGTCCATTTGTCCAATGCAAGGTCCCCTGTAGCTGCTGATGGCTGAAGAGACTGACTTCCATATTAGCTTTCTGTGGGGATTTAAATGCATTTAAACAGTGCCTGGTGACTGATCGCCAGGCTGATGGCAGCATCTCTCTGTGGAGTCTGAACCCCTGCAAATCTGCACGCTGGGTGTTTTTCCCTTTGACCTTTCCCTTCTAACCCATCTGCTGTCAGCCGGAGCAGGACGGTAGGTTGATTTGTCGGGAGGTTCTCTGCAGTTTCTGGGCAGGCTTCCTAGGAACTTTCGAATACTTTTCCACCTTTGGATGCGGGGTATGTGCTTGGGTCGTGAGCGCTCGATGGGAGATCTGGGAAATGGCGTGAAGATCACCTCTTCCCATTATCACAGCTTTTCATCTTGTACTTCTTATTTTGCTCCTCACAGGATGTTTTCAAGATAACTATAGGAGCATTGTTTGAAGTTGCAACAGCCACAGGATAATTCACACAAAGTACCTTTCATCCCCCTCAGATGTTCAAGGCTGTGTTTGTGTATTTTAAAACTCTTCTGCAGTGATTTCAGATGAATGACTGTGTCTATTAGTTCCCCAACCCCCACCCCTTTGGCTGGTTCTGTGTATGTGAGAACCTCTTTAAAGACTTCAAAGTAGCCTGCGAATGCTTTCAGCTGAGAAGCCTTTTGTTTAGGCTTTGGGTTCTTTTGTTGTATGAACACCACAAGCTTAATATTCCTATAAAATAGGCCTTGGACTTACAAAAGGCTAGTTTGTCAATCTATTGATTGCCCTGGGCTAAGCAAGCTAATTCCGCAGCACTACCACTGCATGTATTGAACAGACTGATCCTTCTAGGTCAAATAACTCACAGAGCTAAAATAATATTAAGGTTTGTTGTGGTACAGGCCAAATAGCCAGGAAAATCCATCATTATCACCTGATGCCTCTGCCCTTTAATTTATATCGTTATAGAAAGATGGAGGAAGGAGCAAAGAAAAGCGTGGGGAAATGTAGTCAGCAAGATCTACAGTGTTCTTAACCAAATGCCCTTCATTTATGAGCCCCTGAATGGAGATATAAATATAACTAGCAATGGGCATTTTAGTCAGAGCTTTACAGCTTTTTACTTTTCCTGACTTTGACTTCCTGACCAAGTTCACTTCAAGCCTGAGAGAGTTTCCAGCTTCCCTATTCGTCTTAAGAATATTTTATTTTGTGTTTGTCCCTTTACTGAGTTAAGTTGGTCTCCTTTTGCATAGCTCCCAAAGTAATCTTTCTTTTAAAAATGGCTATTGTGAATATTACTCAAAAGTTTTGAAAATTACTCGGAAAATGATGGCAATAGATTGAAAATTATCTTACGGAGATCGATAACCTCAGGTGATGCTGTCCGGGCCTCTGCGAGCTGTGAACTCCAGGGGAGCCCGTCCTTCCCAGCTTTCCTGGCTTTTGGGCCAACTCTTTCCTATTCAGAACACACAATTCAGGATTCAACCAGATGGGTTCTCTGCGACGTTCTTATTGACTTTGGTCAAGAAGAAGTGCTGGGAGACGTGAATCTGAAAGTGGAGCAAGTCATTGAAGGATCAGAATGTGATATTTCTCCTTTTTTTTTTGAGACAGAGTCTCACTTTGTCACCCTTGGTAGAGTGCCGTGGCTCTCAGCAACCTCCAGCTCTTGGACTTAGGGGATTCTCTTGCCTCAGCCTCCCGAGTAGCTGGGACTACAGGCTCCCCCCACAACGCCCATCTAGTTTTTGTTGCAGTTGCCACTGCTGTTTTAGCTGGGGGGGGGGGCAGGTTGGAACCCGCCACCTTCGGTATATGGGGCTGGCGCCCACTGAGTCACAGGCGGTGCCGTGATGTTTCTCCTTTAAGGCTCTGCTCAGAGTAAACAAGAAATCTCCAAGGAAAAGAAAACATTTAGAGAAATGTGGAGATCTGCGTAATAACTGAGACTGATACCAAGTACTTTGTAAAGGTGGCCAAGAAATGGTCATTAAAGAAAAAAAAAAGATACATGCAGAAAGAAATTAAAATAAGGAGAAAAGAAACAGAAGTGGCCATGAGAGACAGAGGCAAGTCATGGGAGGTTACTTTTCTGATGAGTGCCTTTCTCGTCTTTCCTTCCTAATACAGCTAGGATCTCAGGTTGAGAATTTGAGCTGAGTTTATCCCTGGATTTATTTGCTCTGTCTGGGCAGGTAATTGGGAGATGCTGCCACTGTTCAAGGACCTACCACTCTCTGACTTCAGAAGCTACCCTAGAGTAAGATGTCACAACAGCAAACACATCTTTTAACATATAAAGGCTTTGCACATTAAAAAAGCATGACGTCAATTCTGCAGGCTGTCAAGAACATTTTATCCTTCTGAAAGTAGGCAGATGATTGGAAGGTGTTGGCGTCTGCATCTAGACTTTCCTTCTAGCTCTCTGGTTCTCAATATTAAATCTGGGGAAGAATTCTGATTGCAAATGTGAACATACAAAATCATGAACCACTGGACTGTGGGTGATAATTTACTTTTTATGTATCATTTGTTTTACATATAAAACAAATATTTCATATTTATTACCAGAAATTATTTTTAAGGGTAATTGTATTTATTTTATTTTGCTCACTGATTTCAGAACCTAAGTCCCGATAAAACGTGAGGCCACTGTAGGTCTCCACAGCCTCCAGGAGATGTGTGCGTTAGCATCTGGGAGAGGGCGAGTTTGCTGTGAGAGAGGAAGGGGCAATTTTCAGCACCTCCCAGTGGTCACCCAGCTTACCCTTCCTGGGCACAGACCTACAGCACAGGAGGGAGCAGAACGAGGGAGAATTAAGGGTTCTTTTCTATTTGGTTTTTCTGTTTGAGTCCATGGAAACTCAGAATGGATATGATGAAGGCTGAGCATTGGACTGTACCTACTTCTGCAGATGGAGAGGAAGAAAAGGAGGCGGCTATGATTGGGTAGTATTGGAAGCTCCAGAAGTATTCTTTTTGCTGTTGTTGTTGTTGTAGTTGTTGTTGTTTATCAGGCCTGGGCTGGGTTCGAACTCACCAGCCCCAGGGTATGTGGCTGGGGCCCTAACTACTGAGCTATGGGTGTTGAGCCAGGAACGACATATTTTTTTTTTTTGAGGAAAAAAAGTGTCTCACTATGTTGCCCTGTAGTGTCACAGCTCACAGCAACCCCAAACTCTTGGGCTTAAGCGAGTCTCTAGCTTCAGCCTCCCAAGTAGATGGGACTACAGGCCCCTGCCACAACACCTGGCTATTTTCTCGTTGCAGTTGTCATTGTTGTTTGGCAGGCCTGGGCCGGGCTTGAACCCACCAGCCTCACTCAGTGCATTTGACTGGCGCCGTAACCACTGTGCTATGGCACCGAGCCTCCAGAACTATTCTTGACAAAAGTAGATACCACATCATAGTGACCCATCATAGGACATGAGGAAATTGATGGCTGTTACATGATATGGAAGGGATCTTTGAGAGGATGTCTGTCCCAAGTTATGGTGGTAGTGACTACCATCTGTGGGGGGCTTTAGAAGCAATTTACTCAAATGGTTGCGAGTTCTGTTAGAGGAAATATAAATTGTTAAAGGGTTCTGATTGCAGAGGCCAGCAGTCTGGGTATATATCTCAGCTCTGCCATCTGGTAATTTTGAGCTCTTGGGCAAGAGTCATTGGGTCTAAGTCTCAGTCTCCTGTAGGTAAAGTGGATCATCATTTTAATTGCCTTTCAATGTGCTGAAGATTAGAGGTAATAGACATGAAGCACCTGCCACCTGGGGTAGTTTTAGCTATTATTTCTCTTGTTTAGGGCCCTTCTCTAAACCAGGAGACACAAACCATGATTTGAAGTGCTCGTCCATACACTCCTGGTTTACTGAATACGTGCCGTGAGTTGAGCACAGCCTGGCTCTGAGGAGGCAGGAAGGCCGTGGGCTGGAAAGTAGGCCAGGCTGAAGAAGAGCCGTTTCATGGAAGTCATAGTATCAGAATACTTGATTGGGCAAATAAAAAATTGCCACTATAAAATTGGACCTTTGTGTTCAAGTGAGTATTACACTTGAGCAAGATTCAGCGACATTAAACCTGATGTCATAAAGACAGAGGTAATGGCTTTTTGTGGGCAGAGTAGTAGAAATGCTTCGATTGTTAAGTATTTATATAACCCTTTATATTTTCAATGTATGTACTTGATCATCTCCCAGAAGTTAATATCTAGAAATATTTCTTAGTGGGAAGGGAATGTTCGTTTTAGGTCTAGGCCACGCCTATGCCTACAACTTCGTAGGCAAAATCTGCAAAGAGGCCGCATTGAAGAAAGGGGCGAATCTGGCTGCAGAGTCAGGTGAGGAGAGTGGATAGCTCCTCCTTGATTTTCTCATTTGTCTTCCTCCATTTCCATCTCTGGGCTGTCCTGAACAGTAACACAGTCCACTGCAGATGCACCCTGTCCTATTGGCTCATGGGACCAAGGGCTTGTTCTTGGAGTGTGCTTGGCTGGGCTCCATTTTTCCTCTCCCATATTTCTTTGTTGTTGGACACAGATATGGGGCCATGGAGTGGTTGATGGGGATCTTAATGTACATAAACAGAGACAAGAACAGGTGCTCATGCTGCTACGCAAGGATGTACATGTTAAGAATATTTTTTTCCACGTGAAACTTTGATTTAATAAGAACTATTGCTTTATCTTCAGCTAAGATGAGAGTTGATTCTGTGCCATTGGTCCTTCATCTGCATCATGATTTCTTCCCTGGACTATGGCTTTGCAGTCCAGGGGCTACTCTGTCCACTTCTCTGTTATATGTGAATAGTGATTATTAAGGTGGCATCTCTGCTTTCCATCTCCAGGCACTCAAATTGCCCAGTTTAACCCTCTCAACCAAGTAATGGTTTGTAGTGCCTCTAGATTTTTAATAGGTGAGATAAAAGAAAAAATAATGTCATCTGAAAAAAAGGACATATAGAACTTTGTAGGATGCAGCTGATAATAGAGAAAAAAATATAATAGTTATCACATTGCAGGCATAGACCTAAGCATTTTACATATATTGTCCGTGTTTCAACTTCAAAACAACACCATGGGGGGAACATTGTGTTGGAGTCAGAATTCAACTCCCAGTTATGTGCTCTTTTTTTTTTTTTTTTTTTGAGACAGAGCCTCAAGCTGTCACCCTGGAGAGAGTGCCGTGGCATCACAGCTCATAGCAACCTCCAATTCCTGGGCTCAAGCGAGTCTCCTGCCTCCGCCTCCCAAGTAGCTGGGACTACCAGTGCCCGCCACAACGCCCGGCCATTTTTTGGTTGCAGCCATCATTGTTGTTTGGCAGGTCCGGGCTGGGTTCGAACCCGCCAGCTCAGGTGTACGTGGCTGGTGCCTTAGCCCGTTGAGCCACAGGCGCCGAGCCCAGTTATGTGCTTTTGATCGCTATGCCATGTGATCTTTGATCACTATGCCATGTGACCTCCTGTAATGTAATGAAATTTCAAGACAAATATGTATGGAAATGGTGAATATATCCAACTAGTGGTTGTGTCCTTACCTTAAAAGGCTCCACATTCATTTCAGGGGAGCAGCTGTTGCTCAGAACATTTTTGAAAGTTCTTTTGGGGAGTCTTTTTGAATGTTAACAAATCTTTATCCTTTGAGGGTGGATGTGATCTTCAGAAATGTCTAAGAGTCACTTGGAGTTAACTCTGATAAGTAAAGTAGGTTGTCATGTTGGATGGTTCTAATTATTCATCTAAATAAGGTGAAATTATAAAGGAATTTATGAACTAGATTTTTCTGTGTGGTTTATCCACTTTTCTGAAAGCAGCTTCAGAAACATTTTGGGCAATGGAAATGTGACTGAACATGTGCGTCCTTCTGAGATGATTATTTTGAAGGATATTACGTGTTAATCCAAAGTCTTGTTTCTTGATACTCACACCTTGAACATACACATTCACACATTCACAGAATGAGTCAATGAGCATGTTAAATCACTTTAAAACATTTTTATGGCTTAAAAAAATCATCCTTTCAAGAGCAATGGGTTGTTTCAACAGCTATTTAAGCAGGTTCCCTGCAAAATGTCCTATCTATCACGATGTCCTGAATTGCTATGTGCTGAATTCCCTTTTGACTCCTTTGTTCACATTACTTGTAACTTTTTCATCATGTAAATATAGAAAAATGATCTTGTACATGCTTCCTGCTCTCTTCTCCTTTCCTATTTATGAGACAGAGAAAAAAGTTAGAGAGGAAGGGCTGAGTGGGTGAACATTAATAGCGACCTATGTAAGAAATGTATTTTGATGAAAATTGAAGTTATATGCTTTGGAACACGGTACATTGAGGGCAATGAAGCTTAAAGCAAAGTTTGAGTTCAGAAATATATGAAATAAGGACACAATAATCCACGGTCTTACAAAAGTTAGGGGTGTAGTATATTGAAGCCCAGAAGAGCTTGAGTTTTCCCCTTCAGGTGAACACTTCAGAAGCACCGTGGTTTCCATGGGGGGTGCACTGGAGCCAGCTCCACAGGCTCATGAGAGCCTCCTGTTGAATTTTCAGGAATGTTGGGAGCCGGCTGTCATACGGGGAGTTTGGAATCAGCTGCGGTAGCAACATTTAGACCATGGAAATTGGCAAATACTAAAAAGAGTGATTGCCCCCCCCCCCCCCCCCCACGGGTTGGTAAAATTAAATTAAAAAATTAAATGATATGTTTGGTTAATTTTTTTTATTATTTTTTAATTTTTTTTTTAATATTAATTAAATTATTATATTTTTAATTTAAT
>CAUYRH010140120.1:0-26662 GCA_963574655.1 Perodicticus potto
TACCTTTATTATCCTTATGGAGCCAGTTTGGGGGGGGGGCGGGGTTGAGACAGAGTCTCATTCTCTCGCCCTAGGTAGGGTTCTGTGCAGTCATCACAGCTTATAGCAACCTCACGCTTTTTTTTTTTTTTTTTCTCCATAATTTTGCCAGGGCCGGGTTTGAACCCACCACCTCTGGCATATGGGACCGGCGCCCTACTCCTTTGAGCCATAGGCGCTACCTGCAACTTCACACTTCTGAACTTGAGGGATCCTCCAGCCACAGTGCTGGGAGCACAGTTGTGAGCCCTTGGCCCAGCCCCCAAGCCAGTCTTAATGCACTCAGACAAGTTCCTACTCGTGTGCTTTGTCCGTGTTTCAGAGCTAGATTCTGTGGTAGAGTGGTCTGATGCCCATGTGCAGGGCAACAGCTGTCCAGGGAAGCTGGCATGTTTACCAGGCACCTCTTAAACCCGGGGATGGTTCTTCGGCCATGCCCAGTGCTGGAAGATACACTGATTGTTCCTTGCCTGGGACCTGTCTGCTTCTGTGTGGGTTTCCAGTGAGCAAGACCCCAAGCCAGGCACTAAGCCCCACCTTACCAGAGCAGCAGTGTCACCCTGGCACCTGCAGGATGTGGTGAGGCTCAACGGGTCTACAGCGCTCCATGGGTTAGCTAGGAGGTTGTGATAAGTGCTAGGACACTCCTGGGGCTACAGGAGGGTCCCCAGGTGGGGACTCCATCCTGAGGCAGAGGAAGGCAGAGTCAGTGGCAGTGGGGAAGGGTCCTGACCAGGGCAGGCAGTGCCCCCAGGTGCCCCGCACAGAGCAGTCCTGCAGTACCCTCTGCCATGAAGGTGGTGATCTCCAGGGGATACTGGTCATCTCCAAGACAGAACAAGATGCAGAAATCACCAGGGAACCAGGTGTGGGTGGGCTGCGCGAGGTCCAGCCCATGGGCGATACGGCCTATGTGGTGCTGCCAAGAGCAACAGGCAGGTGTGGGAGTCAGAGGAGCCCAGTTAGGAGCCAGCAGCTGCCTTCCATGTAGTGTCTGCCCTGCGCAGCATCTGCATAGCTGCTTGGCACCATGGCTAACTGTGTAGGTGTGCAGGGTCACCTGTAGACAGGAGTTTGGTCGTTGTGGGCCAAGGTCCTCATGTCTGGCTCCCACCTGGGCTCTGCGGCCACCTGTCTGGGAAAAGTGAGCCAGAAGGTGACATAGCCTGTCTGCTCAGACCAGCCTGGGCCCAGAAGACCCTCCTATACCTCCCCAGCGCCGCCTGCCCTCCAGGGCCTCCTGCTTCTGCTTCTTTTATTTTTGAGACAGTCTCACTCTGTCACCTGAGTCTTAGAGTGCTGTGGCATCATAGCTCACAGCAACCTCAAACTCTTGGCCTGTAGAAATCCTTCTGACTCAGCCTCTCGAGCAGCTAGGACTTCAGGCGCCTGCCACAATGCCCGGTTCATTTTTCTTATTTTTGATAGACACAAGGTCTCGATCTTGCTCAGGCTGGTCTTGAATTTCTGAGCTTAAAGGATCTGCCCACATTGGCTTCCCAGAGTGCTGGGATTATAGGCTTAAGTCACATGCCCAGCCTTTGTTTACTATTTATATGTTTTCCATAAAACATATAAACCTACGAATGAATGTAGTTGAAGCTGGTTTAGATTCTGTTCATTTCTCCAGGGCTTCTGCAGAAGCCTCCAGCTTCATCATGTATTTTCCCATGGCTCCATCTATGAGTATGAGTCGTCGTCTTTCTAGCTGGGACCCCCAGAGAGCCCCTAGTCGGGGGAGCATTGTGAGCTGGCAGCAGTTCACCCTCAACTCCTGGATGTTTCTTTAGAATAAGGGGAAATACTAAGGCCTCTTGTCTTGGCTCTTATTCGTCTCTGGGGTCTGGGTGTTCATTTAGCAGCGCTAACTTACAGCTCATGTTCATTCAGGACTGTGTGTTGAGACACTCCCTGATGCCCTGAAGTTACGGCTGCTAAGCCGAGAACAGGCTATTGTGGTGACTTCTATCTGGGGTCCTGATCCTGACACCCAGCACCACCTGGAGTCCTCAGCTCTGGGCCCTGCTTGGTGCCAGTGTTGACCAGTGTGAAGATGAGGAGGCTTTGCCAGACAGCGAGCCCTTCACCTGCTCTGCAGTGTGCACTGGACCCTAGTGGGCAGAGAGCCGACTCGCATCCCAGGACGGTACCTGTGACCCTCTGGCTGGGCTGTGGGTGGTCAAACCATGCAGCCTAACCATGGACGCAGGGCAGGGTGCATGGGGGACATGAGTCACACACAGCAGCAAGGAGCTGAGCTCAGGTAGCAGGGAGTCAGTGGTCTGCCCAGCTCCTGCCCGTGAGGGGTGGAACCCCTACTTCTGTGTCATCTTCTTTCCCAGAAACATCGGCAAGCCATTCCTCATACTTCCTGCCGACTCCTGACCCTGGACTGCTGCAGGAGATCGGCTGGCCCTGACTGGCTGGCTTTGGGTGGGGCCGGGGAGAGAGCTTCCTGAGAGCTTGTGAGAGAAGGGTCTACATTTGAAGGAGACAAAGTCCGCTGTGTAGAAAAGTTGTGTGGTGGTTGGGGAAAAGCCAGAGTGCCCATGGGAAGACATCCAGCAGCGGGGAGGCCAGGCCTTAATGGCTCAGCTCTTAGGGTCGCCTGCCCTTGGTAAACACATCGCAGAAAGATATTCTTAGGTAATTAAGAATTCCTGTTTCTAGCCAGGCGCAGTGGCTCATGCCTGTAATCCCACAACTCCGGGAGGCTGAGGCAGGTGGATTGCCTAAGCTCAAGAGTTTGAGACCAGCCTGAGCCAGAGCGAGACTCCATCTCTAAAAATAGCCAGGAAATAGCCGGGCGTCATGGTGGGCGCCTTTAGTCCCAGCTACTTTGGGAGGCTGAGGCAAGAGAATCTCTTGAGCCCAAAAGTCTGAGTTTGCTGTGAGCTATGACGGCACGGCTCTCTACCGGGGCGACAAAGTGAGACTGTGTCTCAAAAAAAAATAAAAATAAAAAAGAATTCCTGTTTCTCAACTGTTTTCTTCTCTGAACAGTTTCTTCTTGCACAAAGGGAAGACTGTGCTGCATCTCCCTGAGGGCCTCTCAGGAGGACACGTAGCCAGACGCCAAAGTGGGTGTCAGCATAATATGGCAGGGCGGCCCCCCCACCCCAGGTTCCCAGGACCAGCGGCCTGTAGGGAGGAGGGTGTGGACAGACCCTCCCCCAGTGTGGTTGCTGAGTGTGCAGATAGCCCCAGCAGGCTGGAGAGCAGGGCGGGCCCAGCCCCACCTACCTCAAGCAGCTGTTTCAGTGCCATCCTCGCCTGGAGGGAGAGAGATGTGGGTAGCTTCTGGGGGCTGGAGGCCCGTCCTCACAGTTGTGGGCAGTAACTATTTGTGCATTTGAGAGTCTTCACGAGGCTTCCGATCCTTGAAGGTGAAGGCAGTGGGCAGGATTCCATAGTGCTGAGGGTGGGGTGGAGCCCTTGGACCGACTTTGGGCCTATGCTGTGTCAGTGATGCCAGGAGCAGTCATCCCTAGGGCCCAGAACCGTGAGTGTCTCTGCCTTGGAGCCAGCCCTAAGGCCTGCTGGGAGCTGCTGGGTGAGGTACTGGACCCCTCGAGAGGCCTAGGGCTTGTCAGGTGCTGAGGAGGGAGAGAGCTTTGAGAGACCGCCCCAGAGAGACTTAGCCTCTACCAGGGCTGGCCCTCGGATTTGTCCTACTTTGTGCTGTTGGGAATGCCACACAGTCCCTGAGGCCATAAGCAAAGCAAAAGCAGATCGTCTGGAGAGATAGGTCATAGGAAAAAAGCCATCCTGTAAAGATCAACAGGGGTCAGCCCCAGGGACTCCACGTTGGAATGGGGAGATACTCAGTATAAATCAGGACAACATAAAGAGAAAAATATAAGCAAGAAACAGAAAGGATTGTCAAAGATGATTATGTGGATGTTTAAGAAATATCAAGTGGAGTATCTTGAAATGAAAATTATAATCACTGGGCAGTGCCCGTAGCTCGGTCAGCAGGGCACTAGCCACATATACACCAAGGGTGGTGGGTTCGAAACCAGCCCAGGCCTGCTAAACAACCTGCAACCAAAAAATAGCTGAGTGTTGTGATAGGTGCCTGTAGTTCCAGCTACTGGGAGGCGGAGGCAAGAGAATTGCTTAAGCCCAGGAGTTGGAGGTTGCTGTGAGCTATGATTGCACAGCACTCTACCGAGGGCAATAGCTTGAGGCTCTGTCTCAAAAAAAAAAAAAAAGAGGCTCGGCGCCTGTGGCTCAACGGGCTTTGGCGCCAGCCATGTACACCTGAACTGGCGGGTTCGAATGCAACCCGGCCTGCCAAACAACAATGACGGCTGCAACCAAAAAATGGCCGGGCGTTGTGGCGGGCGCCTGTAGTCCCAGCTACTTGGGAGGCAGAGGCAGGAGCCTCGCTTGAGCCCAGGAATCGGAGGTTGCTGTGACCTGTGATGCCACGGGACTCTATCCAGGGTGACAGCTTGAGGCTCTGTCTCAAAAAAGAAAGAAAGAAAGAAAAAGAAAATTATAATCACTGAAGTTAACTCCGTGGACAGATTATATAGTTAATTAGCTGGAACATAAGAAAGTTAATGAAGCGAAAGTTCTCACGACAGGAGCTGCTCAGACTGAAGCACAGAAAGGTGGGAGTTTTGAAGGTGGCTGGAGAAGAACGTGACACCAGGGGACAACTGAGGAATTCAAGAGTGTGGAAATATTAAGTCCTCAAGTTTGGGTAGCATAAGGAATTAGAAACAGGGAAAGGAAAAACACCTACGAATATGAGCACTTGTCGTGAAGTGACAGCAGAGATGATGTTAAAAGCAGCCAAGCAGAGACGACGGCGCCTGCCCGGCAATACTGGGCAGGTCACAGCCCTCCCCAGCCCCCAAGTTGGAGTTCCAGGGCTGCTCCTGCTTTGCCCGGGGCCATAGGAGCCCAGAGGCCATACATGGTTTCCTTGCTGCCAGAAGGCACTGCTGCTGAGGAAAGCCTGTTTTCTGATGGACGCATGATGGAAATGGGCTTCAGCTCCCACACTCTAGGGAGGGCCCATGCTGCAGAGTGCTGGGCAGTGGGAAGGAGGAGGGTGCCCGAAGGATGGTGACTACCCTTTGCTGCTGACCTCACAGCAAGCCAGCAGGTGCCGTGTGCTCCAGGACACACAAACCTTGTTTGTTAATGCAGCGGGTAGGTAGCTGTCTGGGCTTGTGGCCGCCCGATGAAAGTGTTGCAGCAGACGTCTGTGTGCTGAGGAGGACAGCAGACACGCTTGGCTAGCAGGAAGAGCCTTGCTCTGGACCCCTGCCTGCTTCCTTGCTGCCATCACCCATGAAGCCCCCAGAGCCTGCAGCCTTGTTCAGACTGTAGGATATGCTTTGAGGTAGCCCTGGTGGTCAGAGGCACCCTCAAAACACATCGTATGGTTCAGTACAGACTCAAATTCTTGTGCCTGCCCCCGTTTCCCTAGTCAACTTGGCGTAGACCTTTTGGGATACTTGAAGTAATAAAGTTTACTTTGCTTCCCTTTTAATAACAGGCACTTGGTAGTTGTCCCAAGTGGTAGCTCTGAGCAGCTCCCCATCCACGTATCAGAAGACATGTGCACAGCACTAGCTGGTGTACACCTTGGGTCTGTCTTACTTGGCCCAGCGGTGGCAGGTGCCCTGCAGAAGCCCCAATGTGGAGGGTCAGAGCCATGGGCTATGGGCTTCATGGTGCCTCTCCCAGGTGGGCGGTGCCCCTGCTCTGCTGGGGTGGGGCGTCCCTCTGCATCTCCTGCCTCAGAGGAGCTTGTCACTGCTCATTTTGGAGAAATGGGCGTCTCCAGAGTTCGGAGTTCGTGTTGGATTCTTTGTGTTAGGACAAGTGAAATGTCCTAGTTAAAGCCAGGGAGAGGTGAGAAGTTTGTTCTTCCTTAATGTGGGCAGAGTGAGGTCCCTGGGTGGGGTCCACTCTTTCCTCCATGTCCCTGCCACAGGGGAGGAAACTTAGTCCTTCCCTGAGGTAGCCAGTGGGTTGCAGAAGGGATGTGTCCCTGCTTGGTCTGCTCATAACTGACACACACCAGAGACAGGCCTGGGTGCCTGGGGCCATTCACAGCTCTGGGCAGAAGAGCCTTCGTGCTTCCCACTGCCTCCCAGTCTCAGACTAACCACTGCAGAGCATCCCCCAGCACACTCCTGCCAGGGTCCCTCAGTACTGAGAAAACATGGCCATGTGCGACCCTGAAGACCTGAGCACATCCAGCCTGGTCCTGCCTTTCTCTGAAGCTTTAGACCCCACTGCTCTGGGGGGTGAGGGCAGATTTCCTAAACCATCTGTGCTTAGTCAGCATAGGGGCCGCGCAGAAAGAAGGTCCTGGCCTCCTGGGGGATTCTGGGCATGCTGGAGAGGAGAGGACCCGTGGACACTGTGGAAGCTAGTAGGGCTAGAAGTTCCCCGGCACAGGGCTCCTCTGCAGCCCCACCCCTCCCACTCTGTCCTATGGGGGTAGTGCCTTGGACAGCAGTGGGAAGGGGGAGGGTGGAGAGAGGTGCGAGTAGGGGTGCAAGGAGGTGCAGAGACCAGTAGACACGGCCCCGCCCAGCAGTAGGGCCCAGGTGCCCTTCTGAAGTGTGGTCAGTTCCCTGGAGCTGCTGGTCTGAGCTGGGCTATCTGCCGGCTCTTGGTCACCTGTAGACCTGAGGCTGGGACTTGCCAGCCAGGGAGCAGGACTGTTCTGTCACCACTGCGTTTGACAGCTTACAGGTAGGATGAGGAGCCAGCACCACAGTTCAAGTTGTTTTTGGAATTTTTTTCCCTTCTCAGGTCTGTGCACCATGGATTGTTTAAAAGGCAGCTGGCTGTGTCCACCTGCAGCATTCAGCGGGGTGGGGGGGTGGGGTGTCTCACCTGTGTATGGTGGAGCCAGTAGATGCGGGGAGGCTTTCTGCTGCCTGTAGGCCTGTCAGCATAAAACCGTACAGAGGGCAGGGTCCTCAGCACATCACACACAGAGCCTGTGGGGAACAATGAGGGGCCTTGTCCCAGGAGCAGCCAGCAGGGCTGGTGCTGGAGACTAGTGTCTCTCACCAGGCTATTGTGTGACCCGCTGAGTCACCCCCTTTGCTAGGGTTAGACGCCACCCGAGGGACCAGTTACATCCTGACTAGAGGGCTTCTTGGCTGTGTTGAGGGGAAAGGAAGAGGAAACCTCCTGGGGAACTTAGAGAGGTTTGTGTCTCCCAAGATGACCTTCCTCCCTGAGCCTCACATGCCTGCAGTTGGTACCCCACAACCCGGAACACTCCAAAGCCTTCTCAACCCTGTGGGCTTCCACCCAGGCCATGGGCAGTTGGAGGAGGATTCAGAGTGCCTGGTCCCTGATGGTGTCACAAGGAGGAACATGGAAGGGCAGAGGAGGTCGCAGCAGCCAGCTCCTGAGCAGGCTGCCTTGGAGTCTTTTCTCCCCACCCTGCCTCTCAGAGCAGCTCACACAGGATTTTTGTCAGAGGCCGCAGGGCGCTCTGTGACAGGGAGAGGAGCTAGGATATGCTTATCGCGAGGAGGCTGAACGAAGTGCAGCTGTCACACTGTGTCTGGTTAGTGCTCTGTGTTGCTGCCTTTAGATGCCTCCAGCTCAGTCCATGCTGTGGTACTGCAAGGCTGGTGCGCCCCTCGAAGCACCATGGCATGAAATGGAGGTTCCTAGAAGCAAGAAGAAAGGTACGGTACTGACAAAGTTGGCCTTGATTTATTTATGTATTTTAAACTGTGTCTGCCATTCTGTATATCTGCACTGTTGGTTTGGAGGAGGGATGGGGAAGGTGGAATTTAATCACAGACATGCGTGTTCACAGAGACCTGTGTGAGCAGGTCATCAGTGCTAAGCTGTCCCACCGCTTTTGTGTGTGGTGTGAGGTCTGGAGAGGTGCTGGAGTGAGCCAGCAGTTGGTGGAGGCCCCGAGTAGCTGACTTGCCAGGCTGGTGACAGGTGTCACCGTCTCTCATGGCAAGCGGCTTCATGCCCAGCACTGCTGTGCTCTCCCCTCTCACAGGCCTTCCTCTGTGCTCCGCGACCTGTCAGATGGATACAGGGTGCCTACCCTTAGGTAAGGACCTGGGTTCTAAGGACTTGTGGGACGAAATTTGCCCCCCCTCTCTCCTTCACCCACCTCACAGAAAAGCAGGGTCCTGAGAGGAAGCGGATTAAGAAGGAGCCGGTCACCCGGAAGTCCGGGCTGCTGTTTGGCATGGGGCTGTCGGGGATCAGAGCCGGCTACCCGCTCTCTGAGCGCCAGCAGGTGGCTCTTCTCATGCAGATGACAGCAGAGGAGTCTGCCAACAGCCCAGGTGAGCTGGGGAGTAGGGCCAGGAGGGTCTCTGCTTGATCAGTGCTGCTATACTGTGCCCCCCTACAGGGAACACTGTGGTCCTTGGGGACACGTGCTCCCAGGGTGAGACCCTGGGCAAAGCAGCCCCTTCACCTCCTGAAAATGGCCCAGTTCAGCTTTCTACGCAGCCATCTCTAGTGACACCCCTGTCCTCTCCTTGGCCTGCAGTAGACACAACACCAAAGCACCCCTCCCAGTCTGCAGTATGTCAGAAGGGGACACCCAGCTCTGCCTCCAAGACCAAAGACAAGGTAAACAAGAGGAACGAGCGGGGGGAGACCCGCCTGCACCGAGCCGCCATCCGGGGGGACGCCCGGCGCATCAAGGAGCTCATCAGCGAGGGTGCAGATGTCAACGTGAAGGACTTTGCAGGTGAGTGCCTTACCTTGAGGTGAGGTGCATCCTGCTGTCCAGGCTCAGGGCTGTGTGGGCAGGTCTGCAGATGGGACTGCCCCGTGCAGACCCCATGTAATTATAAATAATTCTTGTTTTTCATTGTTTTCGAGGGAACTAAAGAATTAAAATTCTGTGGTTTTAGGAAAAGCCAATGCCTTGACTCTATAGGGAGGGTCTTATCTCTGCTGGGCTGGACTGTAGCTGTGTCCCTGGCACACCACAGCTCAGCAGGGTTAAAGATAACCCTCACTTTGGCCCAGAGCTCTGTTCGGGAGACGAACCAAAATGGTAACTCACCTTTTAAGTGGCAACACAGACAGGCAGGCCTTTTTAGCACTGATGGAGGCTAAGGGCTGCTGTGCGTTTGGAGGCCCACACGGTGCCCATTGCCTACCTGCTCCAGAACAGCCTGTTCACAGTGCAGTGAACAGAAACAGGGAAATGGCTTTCATGTACAAGCTTCTAGATTTTCCTTACTGCCCTGGTTTATAGCTGTCTGAATCATACTAATTTAGCACAATTTTTTGTAAAGCAGTTTTTGTAAATGAAGCTTTTTCAAAGTCCTGACTTTGGCTTCATACTGGAGTACAGCCCCTCCGTCTGAGGCAGGCTCAGTATGCACTGAATCAGCCTCAGGTTCCCTTTTCTGGGGGTGGAGCAGAGTCCTTTGTATGCACTGGTTAGTGACCAGGGATGTTGCCCCCCTATTGTTTACATTGTGTGTTCATTGTTCCCCACCTCACTGGGTTATTAGTGCAACTGGTCCTTAGAGGTTATTAATCTGCAGGGTTCACAAGCTGGGTATTTACTGTGTTAGCAGGTGCCACTGTCACCTTGGCTGCTGCTCTTCTGCTGGGCAGCTCCCTCCACCCCCTGCCTCAGTTCCGGTCAATCCACACAACCTCAGGGCCCTGCCTCAAGAGACAGGAGTGAGTTTCTTGAGGATTCAATAACGTATGTCCTGAGTGTCTGCTTCCAGGCTGGACTGCGCTGCATGAGGCCTGTAACCGGGGCTACTATGACGTCGCAAAGCAGCTGCTGGCCGCGGGTGCGGAGGTGAACACCAAGGGCCTGGATGATGACACCCCTCTGCATGATGCTGCCAACAACGGGCACTACAAGGTCGGCCTCCTTCCTTGGCCCTCCTGTCTGGCCTGTCCTCTGGTGTCTGCGCTGTGGCGCAGCTCACGATTCCCTCCTGGCCCCTGGCCACAGTGCTGCTGGGCACTGACAGCTGCAGCTTTACCTCCCCCTCCTTGAAGGCACCGTTTTCCTACTGCCTGCCCCCTGCTTTCCTGTCCTGGGTTAGCATCTGGACAGCCTCCTGGTTTTCACAAGTACCACTTAAAACACATGTGAAAGGCTCGTGTCCACTGGCCATGTGGGTCTGGCTGGACATTAGGAGGTGAGCGACAGCACCCAGGTGGAAGCAGGGCTGATGCCCTTGGCCCTTTCAGGCAGGTCCTTCAGAGCCTGGGTGGAGGTCATGCCAGGAGGCTTAGCCAATACCCACGCTGAGGGATCTTGATTAGGAAAACGACAGTTATGGCCAGCCCAGGAGTGGGGAGTCCTGAGGGGACTTGGCCCCATGGCACATGGCAGCTTCCAGGTTTGAAGTTAGGTCTGAAGCTAGAGACCCAGACAGTGTGCCCAGCCTGGCTCATTTGCTCGTGACGCCCAGCTGGAACTGTTGCCAGATGCCCCTTGGAGAGCCCTTCGCCACAGACAGGACAGTTTCAATGTGGCATGGCGGTCGAGTCGGTGGGTCCGATAGGCCACATCTGTCTGAGTGTCATGTTGGGAGGTGCCGGTGACCTCCAGCATCAGGGTGGGGAGAATGTCCTCAGGGACAGGGAGTCCTGAGGGCACTCTGCCTTGAGAGATTTTTGAAAGGACTGGAAAATGTGAACAGTGATTGCATATTTGATGTTAAGAAAGTACCCTTAAATTTTTAGTTAAGGTAATGGCGTCATGGTTGGTTTTCTTTTCTTTTCTTTTCTTTTTTTTTTTGCAGTTTTGGCCGGGGCTGGGCTTGAACCTGCCACCCCCTGTATGTGGGGCCAGCACCCTACTCCTTGAGCCACAGGCCACTGTTTTTTCTTTTTTTTTTTTGAAACAGAGTCTCACTTTATCACCCTTGGTAGAGTGCAAGTGGCATCATAGCTCACAGCAACCTCAAACTCTTGGACTCGAGCAATTCTCTTGCTTCAACCTCCCAAGTAGCTGGGACTAGAGGTGCCCACCACAATACCTGGCTATTTTTAGAGATGAAGTCTCTCTCTGACTCAGGCTGTTCTCGAACCTATGAGCTCAGGTGATCCACCCAGCTTCCCAAGTGTTGGGAATTATAGGCGTCAGCCACCATGCCTGGCCTGTTTTGTTTTTTAAAGGGGCCTTTGAAAGAAATCTACTAAAAAGATTGATACAGTGTCTGAGATTGGTCTGAGCAGCACCTGGGTGTGATGAGCAGTGAGTGGAATGAGGCTGTGAGCTGGCAGGTGATTGCGCTGGGGTGGACATCAACCTTTTAATCTAAACACTTTTATAATTACTGCTTTAAAATCTTTTATTATGAAAAACGTCAAATGCCATAGAAATGTGAAGTAGGTAGATCATAGCCCCAAGATGCCATGTTGTGACCTTGGAGCCTGTGGGTATGTGGGCCTCAGTGGGGAGTGACCCTGGATCCCCTGGACAGGCCCTGAGTGACCACATAGGCCCTTAGGGCTCAAGAGACTGTCCTGTTGGAGTCAGACTCCAGCATCAGAAGGAACCTGACCTATGTTCCTGGCCTTAGAGAAAGGGACCCAGGAATTGGTGGTTCCCAGCATCTGTGACAAGGACCTGAGTCCTACCCCTGTAAGGAGCTGAGTCCTGCCCGAGAAGGAGAGGAAGGAGCCTTCCCTGCTGGCATGTTAGCACTGGCCAGGTCTAGGAAGCTGATCTCAGACCTTGGGCTGCTGTGGACTGGGTCGTAGGGACATGTCCGGCAGGGGCCTCTGTGATGGCCCATCCGGACACAGACCCTGGGAGTGAGGAGGGCTTACGTTAAACTTCAGTAAGGATTCCTTGAATGCTCTAAACTCAGAGTGGATGAAAGTTGAGATTAGATATGATATTTATACTTGAGTTCAATGAACTGCTGCCTAAGGCATGTGAAACACAAACGGGAGCAGAGCTTATGAATTGTCACTGTGGACGCTTCTGTCCTTACCCATGTAAAATCAAGCAAGGAAGAGGTTATTTTTTTTTCTAATGTAAATGAAATAAAATAATAAAGCAGCGTTTAGAAACTTGGTATCTGTTTCTTCTATTTTGTGCCCCTGCACCCTGATAAAAACTTGCCCCTGAGCTGCCAGAACCCTCCACAGCCGCGTGGAGCTCCGCCTGCTCACTGTTGGCTGAGGGGCACCTTCTGAGGTGACCTGGGAAGGAGGAGGAGTGGTGGGAAAGTGTGAAGGAGGCAGCAACTTCTGAAGGGAGCCCGGAAGCGAGCCCAAGACCCCACTGCACCCTCAGAAGAGCGATGGCCATGCTGGGTACAGCCAGGGACCTCTGCACAGTTGCCTCTCAAGTGCTCGGACTGCACGGGGCTGTTGTCGGGTGGGCTCCAGGTTTATACAGAGCAATAGAGTGGTCATGCCCTCAGACAATGCCCTGATACGGGTATTGGTATTTTGTAGGTGGTGAAGTTGCTGCTGCGCTATGGAGGGAACCCTCAGCAAAGCAACAGGAAGGGCGAGACGCCACTGAAAGTAGCCAGCTCCCCAACCATGGTGAATCTCCTCCTAGGCAAAGGCACATACACTTCCAGTGAGGAGAGCTCTACTGGTAAGCCAGGCCACCTGTGCACACGTGGGGGGCGGGGTGGGGGTGCACGCGCAGGCTGAGTCTCCATGTTTGTGCGTGCATGTGTGCAGGGTGGGCCGCCTGGGTGCGTGGGTGGGTGTGTGTGCACATGCATAGGCTGGACACTTGTGTGTACATGTGTAGGTTGGGCTGCTGGGGCACGTGTATGCACACTGAGGGGGTGTGGGCATGCATGTGTGTAGGCTGGGCTTGCGGGTGGGTGTGTGTATGCGTGCGCAGGCCAGGCCACCTGGGCACATGTGTATACACTGGGAGAGTGTGTGTGTATACATGCACAGGCTGGGCCACGTGTGTGCATGTGCGCACACAGGGGCTTTCTGCTGCTGTGATGGGAGGGGCACGCTGTAGCACTCACACCTGGCATTGTACCCACAGGGCTATGCTGCCCAGGCACTTCATTGTCAAGGAGCCTGCCATGCCAGCCCTTGTCTCTGAGGAAACCTCTCTCCTGTTTTCTTTCACCTGGGGTTGGCCTCAGCTTTCACTCAGTCAAGGGAGGTGCTTCTCCAGATATAAGGTGTGGGCAGCCAGGCCTCCCTCCCTTCCTGAGGTGACCATGCTTTTGGGGAGGCCTTTCTGCAGGGTATGTTTGCAGAGCTGTCTGCCCTTGGCTACTACTAGGGGGGTTGCTCTGAGCCTGCCTTTGACCTCTCACTTCCTGCCTCCCACAGAGAGCTCAGAAGAAGAGGACGCCCCATCATTTGCACCTTCTAGTTCAGTTGATGGTAATAACACGGACTCTGAGTTTGAAAAGGGCCTCAAGCACAAGGCCAAGAATCCAGAGCCGCAGAAACCTGTGACCCCCGTCAAGGACGAGTATGAGTTTGACGAGGACGACGAGCAGGACAGGGTTCCCCCTGTGGATGACAAGCATCTGCTGAAGAAGGACTATAGGAAGGAGGCCAAGACAGACAGCTTCATCTCCATCCCCAAGATGGAGGTGAAGAGTTACACTAGGAACAGCACGGCTGCACCAAAGAAAGCGTCCCATCGGATCTTGTCAGACACATCAGACGAGGAGGATATGAGCGTGGCGGTGGGGACAGGGGAGAAGCTGAGGCTCTCGGCGCATACGGTGCTGCCTAGTAGTAAGGCGAGAGAGTCTTCTAATGCCAAGCAGCAGAAGGAGAAGAACAAAGTGAAAAAGAAGCGAAAGAAAGAAACAAAAGGCAAAGAGGTTAGGTTTGGAAAAAGGAACGACAAGTTCTGTTCCTCGGAGTCCGAGAGTGAGTGCTCGGAGAGTGAGGACGATGACCGGGGCTCGGTGGGGAGCTCTGGCTGCCTCAAAGAGTCCCCGCTGGTGCTGAAGGACCCCTCCCTGTTCAGCTCCCTGTCTGCCTCCTCCACCTCGTCCCACGGGAGCTCTGCAGCCCAGAAACCCAACCACACAGACCAGCACACCAAGCACTGGCGGACAGACAATTGGAAAACCATTTCCTCCCCTGCCTGGTCAGAGGTCAGCTCTTTATCAGACTCCACCAGGACGAGACTTACAAGTGAGTCTGATTACTCCTCTGAGGGGTCCAGTGTGGAGTCGCTGAAGCCGGCGAGGAAGCGGCCAGAGCATAGGAAGAGGTGTGGGCTGCAGGGCGCTCCACCTGACAAGAGGGGCTCCTTCCACCCTGCCGGGGATGGTGCCATTCCCAAGCTGGACAAGGAGGGCAAAGTCATCAAAAAACATAAAACAAAACATAAACACAAAAACAAGGAGAGAGGACAGTGTTCAGTCAGTCAAGAACTTAAACTGAAAAGTTTTACTTACGAGTATGAGGACTCCAGACAAAAGTCAGACAAGGCTGTACTTCTAGAAAACGACATTTCCACTGACAGTAAGGTGAAAGTGTTAAAGCATGACAGAGACCATTTTAAGAAAGAAGAGAAACTTAGCAAAATTAAGTCAGAAGAAAAAGAATGGCTCTTTAAAGACGATATAATAAAAGTCTCCAGGGATGAGAAGTCACTGAGGAGAATCAAGGATGTGAACAAAGATGCCAGCAGGTCTTTCCGAGAAGAAAAGGAACGTTCAAGTAAAGCCGAAAAAGAGAAGCCAGTGAAGGAAAAGTCTCCAAAGGAGGAAAAACTGAGACTCTACAAAGAGGAAAGAAAGAAAAAGTCAAAAGACCGGCCCTCAAAATTAGAGAAAAAGAATGATTTAAAAGATGACAAAATCTCAAAAGAAAAGGAAAAGACTCTTAAAGAAGATAAAGAAAAACTCAAAAAAGAAAAAAATTATAGGGAAGATTCTACTTTTGACGAATATTGTAACAAAAATCAGTTTTTGGAAAATGAAGATACCAAATTTAGCCTTTCTGACGACCAGCAGGATCGGTGGTTTTCCGACTTGTCTGATTCATCCTTTGATTTCAAAGGGGAAGACAGTTGGGACTCCCCAGTGACAGATTACAGGGATATCAAAAGTGACTCTGTGGCCAAACTCATCTTAGAAACGGTGAAGGAGGACAGCAGAGAACGGAGGCGGGATGGCAGGGCCCGGGAAAAGCGAGACTACAGAGACGCCCTCTTCAGAAGGAAAGATAGGGACTACGCTGACAGGAGCTCCGACAAGAGGAAAGACCTGGCTGAAAAGCACAGAGGCCTCTCCAGCCACCTCTCAGAGAAGGACAAGAAGCGGAGAGAGTCTGCAGAGGGCGGGAGGGACAGGAAAGATGCCTTGGAGAGCGCCAAGGAGCGGAGGGACAGCCGAGGGAAGCCCGATGAGGCGCGCAGGGAGGACCCGAAGGACTGCGGCTGTGAGGGTGTCTTCAAGGACAAGGCTGATGGGGACTTTGCTAAGAGCCTGGAGCCATGGGAGAGGCATCACCCAGTGAGAGAGAGGGAGAAGAAAGACAGCCTTGATAAGGAGAGGAAGGAAAAAGTAAAATCAGAAAAATACAAAGATAAGTCCAGCGAGAAAGACAAAAATGAAAAGTCTATCCTTGAAAAATGTCAGAAGGACAAAGACTTTGATAAATGTTTTAAGGAGAAAAAAGATACCAAGGAAAAGCATAAAGACATACATGGCAAAGAAAGAAAAGTGTCTCTTGACCAAGGGAAAGAAAAAAAAGAGAAAACTTTCCCTGGAATTATCTCAGAAGACTTCCCTGAAAAAAAAGATGAGAAGAAGGGTAAAGAAAAAAGCTGGTATATTGCAGATATATTCACAGACGAAAGTGAAGATGAAAAAGACGATTATATGACGAGTGGGTTCAAGCTTGGAGAGGCCACTGACATCCAGAGGGTGGACGGGCTGCAGGAGAAGGAGGAGGGGAGGGAGCCCTACGCCGCCGACAGGCACAGGAAGTCCTCAGACAAGCAGCACTCGGAGCGGCAGAAGGACAGGGAGTCCAGAGACAAGAGGAGGGACCGAGCGGCTGCTGAAGGGACGAAGGACAGAAGGGAAAAGGCCTTTGAGAAGCACAAGGAGAAGAAGGATAAAGAGTCCACAGAAAAACACAAGGACAGGAAAGACAGAGCGTCAGTGGATGCCAATCAAGAAAAGAAAAGTAAACAGAAGCTCCCTGAGAAGGCTGACAAGAAACACTCCACTGAAGATAAGGCTAAAAGCAAGCACAAGGACAAGTCAGATAAAGAGCATTCTAAAGAGAGAAAGTCTTCCAGGACTGTAGAGATGGAGAAGAGCTTGCTGGAGAAGCTGGAGGAAGCAGCGCTGCACGAGTACAGGGAAGATTCCAACGATAAAGTGAGTGAGGTCTCATCCGACAGCTTCACTGACCGAGGGCAGGAGCCAGGGCTGAGCACGCTGCTGGAGGTGTCCTTCACGGAGCCGGCCCTGGAGGACAAGGTCAGGGAGGGTGCCTGCCTCCCCGAGAGGCTGAGGGAGAAGGAGAGGCACAGGCACTCCTCATCCTCATCCAAGAAGAGCCACGACCGGGAGAAAGCCCGGAAGGAGAGGGCTGAGAGGAGAGAGAGGAGCGACGATGTCAAGGACCTCGGCAGCAGGAAGGACTCCGGCCAGTATGAGAAGGACTTCTTGGATGCTGATGTGTACGGCGTTCCATACGGTGGCAAAGCGGATACAGAAGATGATTTAGATAAAAGCATTGACTTGTTTTCTACTGAAAAGAAAGATAAAAATGATTCTGAAAGAGAAGCTCCCAAGAAAGTAGAAAAGGAACTAAAGCCTTATGGATCTAGCAGTGTCAATATCCTCCGAGAGAAGAAGAAACGAGACAAACACAGGGAGAGGTGGAGGGAGGAGAGGGAGAAGCTGCGGGACAGGCAGGCGGATGGGTTCCTGAGACAGCACCGGGATGAGCAGAAGCTCGTGGGCAGGGACAGGGACAACCCTACTCACCCCTGCAAGGAGAGGCCCAAGGACGAGAGCCTGAAACTGAAGGAGAAACTCAAAGAGAGCGCCGAGAAAGACAAGGGTGACTCAGTGAGGCTCAGCAGCGGGAGCGAGAGGTTGGTGCCGCCTAAGGATCCAGGCAAGAGGGATGCCAGGCCCCGAGAGAAGCTGCTCGGGGACGGCGATCTGATGATGACCAGCTTTGAGAGGATGCTGTCGCAGAAGGACCTGGAGGTTGAGGAGCGCCACAAGAGGCACAAGGAGAGGATGAAGCAGATGGAGAAGCTGCGGCACCGGTCTGGAGACCCCAGGCTCAAGGAGAGGGCAAAGCCAGCCGATGACGGGCGCAAAAAGGGGCTGGACGTTACCTCCAAGAAACCACTGGGGCAGGACCCTCTGTTTAAAGACAGAAAACTCAAGGAATCAACTCCAACGCCAGCCACCACTGAAAATAAGCTACACCCAGGACCAGCCACAGACCCCAAAGACTGGTTTGCGGGACCTCACGGGAAGGAGGTCCTGCCTGCCTCGCCCAGGCCTGAGCAGAGCCGGCCCACCGGGGTGCCCACCCCCACGTCAGCAGTGTCATGCCCCAGCTTCGAGGAGGTGATGCACACACCCCGCACCCCGTCCTGCAGTGCTGACGACTACCACGACCTCGTGTTCGACTGCACTGACTCCCAGCACTCACCGCCTGTCTCCTCTGCGTCCACCCGCGCCTGCTCCCCCTCCTTTTTTGACAGGTTCTCCGTGGCTTCAAGCGGGCTCTCAGAAAACCCTGGCCAGACTCCCACAAGGCCTCTTTCCACAAATCTTTATCGCTCAATTTCTGTTGATATCAGGAGGACCCCTGAAGAGGAGTTCAGCGTTGGGGACAAGCTGTTCAGGCAGCAGAGCGTCCCTGCCTCGGCCGGATATGGCTCTCCGGCACAGCACCTGATGGAGGACAAGGCTCCTCTGCCCCCGGTGCCTGCGGATAAGTTTGCATGTTTGTCCCCAGGGTGTTACTCCCCAGACTATGGCGTCCCCTCCCCCAGGGTCGAGGCTCTGCACTGCCCACCTGCAGCTGTTGTCACTGTCACCCCACCTCCCGATGGGGTCTTCTCAAGTTTACAAGCAAAATCCTCATCTCCCAGAGGTGAGGTGTTGGCCTCTTCCCTGGAAGGGGCCCTCCCCCCTGACCTGGGCCTCCCTCTGGATGCCACAGAGGACCAGCAGGCCACAGCTGCCATCATACCCCCAGAGCCCAGCTACCTGGAGCCCCTGGACGAGGGCCCATTCAGCACTGTCATCACAGAGGAGCCTGTGGAGTGGGCCCACCCCGCTGAGCAGACTCTTTCTTCCAGCCTACTTGGGAGTGCCTCGGAAAACGCCGTTACCTGGCCTGTGGGGTCAGACCTTTTGCTTAAGTCTCCACAGAGATTTCCAGAGTCCCCGAAACATTTCTGTCCTGCAGAGTCCCTCCATCCTGCTGCCCCAGGACCATTCAGCACCTCTGAGCCCCCGTACCCTGTCTCTCCTGTCTCCTACCCTCTGCCTGTCCCAGAGCCCGGACTAGAGGAGGTCAGACACAACGGGGTGGAAGCAGTCCCCGCCGCTGTCCCCACTGCAGAGGAGGCGGCTCCTTACGCCCCTCCCTCCAGGCTGGAGTCCTTCTTCAGCAATTGTAAGTCCCTTCCAGAAGCCCCTCTTGATGTGGCCCCTGAGCCTGCTTGTGTAACCACTGTGGCCCAGGTGGAGACCCTTGGGCCCTTGGAAAACAGCTTTCTGGACAACAGCCACAACCTGTCTGTATCTGCCCTCGGCCAGGTGGAGCCGGTGCCCTGGGCTGATGCCTTTGCCCACTCTGAGGACACCCTCGACCTGGGGCCCTTCTCCCTCCCAGAGCTTCCTCTTCAGACTAAAGAGGTTTCTGGTGTTGAGACAGAGCCTGTAGGAGAAAGTCTTGTTCCTCCAGAAAAGAGTCCTCCAGGGGCCCCTGTGGTCATAAGTGGGGGTAATGTTTCTACATTGGCGGCTGAGGGACAACCGATGCTGCCCCCTGAGCAGGCGGCCACCCTGCTGCCCATGGAGCCGGAGCCCACAGCAGAGCCTGAGCTGGGCCTGGCCCTGGAGGCCACAGTGGAAGCTGAGATGGTGTCAGAAGAGGGGGCTTCTGAGGACGTGGACACCCGCCTAGCACCCGCTCCCAACCCTGCTGTTGAGCAGCACCCACCAGGAGCTGGGGAGGACAATGCTGAGGCCGAAGACCCCTGCCCCGCATCCCCCAGGGGCCCTGACAGCCCTGCTGGGGACAGGGACAGCATGATGCACTTGCATGCCCTCGATGGGGCTGGCCCCGCAGAGACCTCTGTGGTCACTCGTGTGTCTGGGCCTGCTGAAGGCCTCCCAGGCAGCGTCTCACCTGCAGCAGCGGAACCTGAGCCCAAAACTGCAGCTGAAGCCCCGAAGGTTCCTCGCGTGGAGGAGACACCACAGCGCATGACCAGGACCCGTGCACAGATGCTGGCCAGCCAGGGCAAGCAGGGCACCCCGCCCCCTGAGCGCGAGCTGGGCCCGGCCGCCTCTGCCAGAGCACGGGGCCGCGGCTGCGAGGATGACGATGCGCAGGCCCAGCACCCGCGCAAGCGGCGCCTGCAGCGCTCTGGGCAACAGCTGCCACCACTCAGCACATCCACCCGGCAGACGCGCGAGGTCATCCAGCAGACCCTGGCTGCCATCGTGGATGCCATCAAGCTGGATGATATCGAGCCGTACCACAGTGACAGATCCAACCCATACTTTGAGTACCTGCAGATCCGTAAGAAGATAGAGGAGAAGCGTAAGATACTGTGTTATATCACACCACAGGCACCACAGTGCTACGCTGAGTACGTCACTTACACTGGCTCCTACCTGCTGGACGGCAAGCCACTCAGCAAACTACACATCCCAGTGGTGAGTGTGGGGGCCCTGTGAGGGGCGAACCCCTCCCCCGTCCCCCTCCTCCTCTTTCCCCCTGTCCCCCTCTTCCTCCCTTTCTCTACTTTCTTCCCCTCCCTTTTCCTCCTACCCCTTCCACCTCCCTCCCCCACTTTCTCTTCCCTCCCTCCCTCTTGAGGACCCTCCTCCTTCCCTGCCCCCAGGCCTATCCCTCTCTCTTCCCTGGCCCCTCCATCTCACTTCCCTGAGGAACAGACAGGATATGTTTGTCCTGCTGTGCCTGAGACAGGCTTTCAGGTGCAGATGTCCAGCGGACATTCGCCAGGGAAGGTCTGGGGCTTGGAGCCTGCGCTGTACTCAGTGTGGTCTGAGAGGGCATGTCCAGCTCTGAAAGCAGGTTCTGTTGAGTTGGTTTGCTCTGTTGGACCCAGGTCCCCTGCGGCCTCTCTTCACCCATGCCCTTCCAGGTGGGAGCCACGTTGCTCTGCTTCCCGCAGAGCAGTCAGCCACAGGAGGAACACTCATGGGCCCACAGTAGGGAGTCCTCAGCCCCTCTGTTCCACCCAGTTATGAGCTCTGTTCCGCTTTGTTCATGGGAGCTGGATCACTTTCCCCTCTCCTGGTGTGCTGGTACTGAATTCCCCCAGGGCAGAGGACAGATGACTGTTCAGGTCACTAGTATCAGAAAAATCTGGCCTCAGATTTCCACTCAGTAAGACTTTTTGTGATTTTTTTATTTTTCTTATGTATTATCAAAACAATTACATTTGTAATATGTAACCTTCCATATTAACAAAACAGAATAGTAACATGACTACTATAGAAATTCTGGAAATATAGGAAAAGGACACTTTAAGCCTACCATTCAGAGTAACCCTGAGTATTCTGCATGCCTCCCACTGTGACTGCCTGAGATAGAGGCAAGCTGGGGCAGGTGTCCTGTGAGCCATGCTGTCTGCTGAGGGGAGGAGTTATACCTGCAGCGAGCCGTAGGTGAGCACCCCACCAGGAATACCTTAGAAGTGGCCCACACTCCATCTCAGGCAGAGGAGCAGGCCCCCCTCAAGGAAACCTCACGCAAGACCCCCGGGGCTGGGCCCATGGAGGCAGAGCAGGCATGGGGTGAGCAGATGAAGGTGCAGTGAGTGAGTATAGAGTGAGGAGAGCTCATGGAGTTCTAAGTTTTTATTTTAAATTAACTTTAGACTGACAAGAAAGTTCAAAGACCACAGAGAATCTGTGTGCACCACACTCGGGTCCTCCTGGTGTGGCTCCTGGACGGTGGTCCCCTCTGTGTCCACATCTGCAGCTTTCCCTGCACTCTCGGGACTCGATGCTTTTGAGGAGCGTCAGGCCTTCATCTGGTCAGGGGTCCCATGGCAGGACGGAGGTGACGTGTCTTTGGCGGGAACCTTGCAGCACCATGGACACCCCACATGTCAGAGGGCTTGTCACAGAGATACTAACTCAGCATCTGCCACTTGGACACTTTGTACTCAGTGTGCATCTCAGGAACGAGACTCTAACTGCACGTGAACCCCGTTTCTCCACACACCTGTGCCCAGTCAGTGATGGACAGGTGGCTCAGGTTGGGGGGCTGCTTCACCCAGTGTGTTGACTGGGTGCTATCAGGAACTGCAGCCCCTTGAGTGTTGCTATGCACGTCACTCAGGCTCTCGGGAGCTCCTTGGTGCCTCCCCCACCACATCTCCATCTTATCTGAGCGCCAACTTTCTCCCCACGATACATGCTGCCTGACCCCACATGACCTGGCCTCAAGCCTGCCCCATTACTTGCTGGTTCCTTCTGTGTCCAAGAGAGGCCTTGTTCTTACCCCTGCACTCCGCCTGCCCTGTCCCCATCCAGCTGACTGTAGGGGCAGCTGCTGCAGGGATCATCTCCAGCCCTCAGGGGCCTGGGTGAGGGCACCGGCCCCTCCCTCGGGGTGGCTGTGGGACTGTCTGGACCAGCCTGGCTCAGCTGTCAGCCTCGTGTTCCATTTGGGGCACTGTGTCCTGGTTGGTGCAGTGGCTGGTTTGGGGCATGAGTATCCTTGCTGTGACAAGCTAGACACTCAGCTGCCTCTCCTTGTCCTTGTGGGCAGATGGGTGCATAGGCCTGTGCTCTCCTGCCTTGTTCCCTCACAGCATCGCCCCACTGCCCTTGCAGCGTGTGGTATGCTCCGTGGATAGTTGGTCGCCCCCACGTCTGGTGGTTTCCAGGGAGTTGCCTGGTTTGTTCTGTGTTACTGTAGGCCTGGGGGTGGTCCCCGGGGGGCTCCCCAGGACTTGTGTACTGTGCACCCCATGACACCTTCCTCTTGCCCTCTGCCTGCAGATTGCGCCCCCGCCCTCCCTGGCAGAACCCCTGAAGGAGCTCTTCAAGCAGCAGGAGGCTGTCCGGGGAAAGCTGCGTCTGCAGCACAGCATCGAGCGGGTAGGAGGGTCGGTGAGTGGGTAGGAGAGTTGACAGGGGCCTGGGGCAGGGCCTGTCCCAGCTCACCCAGCTCCTCCTCTCCCAGGAGAAACTGATCGTGTCCTGTGAGCAGGAGATTCTGCGTGTTCACTGCCGGGCAGCCAGGACCATCGCCAACCAGGCCGTGCCATTCAGTGCCTGTACAATGCTGCTGGACTCTGAGGTCTACAACATGCCCCTGGAGAGCCAGGTCAGTGCCCTTCCTGGGGCCTCCCCAAGGGGACTGCACAGGACCAGGCATGGGCAGGGATGGCCCTTTCAGGTGAGCCTAGGCCAGGGGGCAGGATGCACACGTGTGGTTCCATCACTTAGAGTCTCTTGAATCTTCTCTGAGACATGTGCTTGCAGCAGGGCAACCTGTGAGCACTATTGTATTGGGACAGAGGCCTTCAGAAACACATGTCCCCAGGGGGCTGCAGCTGCCCAGCGAAGCTTCTCACCCTCAAAGGGTACTCAAATCCCTCTGATCTGTGGCAGGTGATACTCAGTAATGCTCCCTGTACCCCCGCTCTGGCTGTACCCCTGTTCGCCCGAGGGTTTGGTTTGTCCTGTGGTTGCCATACCCTACACCTCCCATGACCTGTGCCAACATTTCTGTCCTTTGAGTAGGACTTGGCTAGCCAAGGCAAGTTCCTCCAATATGCCTAGGAGTGGGTCCATATACTGGTGTCCCCCAATCACCTTCAGACCTATCCATGTTCATGTTGCAGGCCCCACATGAGCCCAGTGGGCCCTGGTTCCTGGTGGTCAGCCTAGCTGAAGCCAGATGCACTGTCTTCAATCCCTGGCTATGCCCACATCCCCTCATAACAGCTGTTCCCTCTAACCCGTGACTCTAGTCAGCAGCATGGGTTGATGGGGCCCCAGGTGGTACAGTGGTTTAATAGTTTTTAGTTTAAAACATTTCTTAGTGCATTAAAGATTTCCCCCCCTTACTTTGAGGCTAAATCTTAACAAGCTTTCTCCATTTAACATATGATACATAATGACAAGTTTTTTGTTTTGTTTTGTTTTGTTTTGTTTTTTTGAGACAGAGTCTCACTTTATTGCCCACGGTAGAGTGCTGTGGCGTCACAGCTCACAGCAACCTCCAGCTCTTGGGATTAGGTGACTCTCTTGCCTCAGCCTCTTAAGTAGCTGAGACTAAAAGCCTGGCTATTTTTTTGTTGCAGTTTGACCAGGGCCAGGTTTGAACCCAGCACCCTACTCACTGAGCCACAGGCGCCGCCCAATGACAAGTTTTCTTTAAAGCAGTACATTTCTATAAAACAAGCTATAAGGGCTGGACACAGTGGCACCTACCTGTGGTTCCAGCACTCTAGGAGGCCAAAGCAGATAGATCCCTGGGCTCAGGAGTTTGAGACCAGCCTGAGCAATAGTGAGACCTCATTTCTACAAAAAAATTAAGAAAGCTAGGTGGCACACATCTGTGCTACTTGGGAGGCTGAGGCAGAAGGATCCCTAAAGCCAGGAATTTGAGCTTCCTGTGACCTGTGATGCCATAGTACTATAGCCTGGGAAACAGAGTAAAACTCTGTCTCAAACAAAAGAAACAGGCCAGGCAAGGTGGCTCATGCCTATAATCCTAGCATCTGGAAAGCCGAGGTAGGTGGATTGCCTAAGCTCAGTTTTCAGAACAGCCTGAACTAGAGCAAGACCCCACCTCTAAAACTAGCCGGGCATTTTGGCCGGCACCTGTAGTCTCAGCTACTTGGGAGACAGACAAGAGGCTCACTTGAGCCCAGGAGTTTGAGGTTGCTGTGAGCTATGACACTGGAGCACTCTACCAAGAGCAATAACAAAAACAGCCCAACAAAAAAAAGGAAACAGCTCTGAAACCAAAGGTTTAGTTGAAGAGCAGATGACTTCAGGGATTAGGTGTTTATAAGTTTTGCTTTTTACACTTAAAATGAAGAACATACCAGTTTTTAATTAATTTTCTGGGTTACTTCTGAGGTCTCAGGCCATGGTCCTTCCCTCCCACATTTGATGTTGAGCTGGGCCCTCATGCCACAGGCGGCCATGGATATGGCTCTTCTTGGGATGCCTTGGCCACCTAACACTCCAGGAACACCCAGAAACCCTGTCAGCATTGTCATGCCAAACCTCTCAGAGGCCGCTGCTCGTCAGTCCTTGTGAGGGCTTCTGGGATCCCTGTTTGCAAACCATATCTATGAGGGCAAAGGTGGGACTGTGTGTGCTGAGGATGCGTCGGGGCAGCAGCAGGGACTAAGAGGCTGGCTCAGGCTGTTCCACCTCAGGCCTCACATGTACTTTTCAAGGAAGAAAAATTACTTTCCATTTTTAAAAAGGGAAAAAATTAAAACGGATAACATTACCAGCTTCAGCTGAACCCTCTGTCCCCTCCTAGGGCAGACGGGCCTGGCCGCCTACAGGGTTTTGGCTGCTACCTGTCAGGGAGGGCAGGCTGTGATGGGCCTTCCTGACCTTGCACTTGTGTTTGGCCCTGCAGGGTGATGAGAACAAGTCGGTGCGGGACCGGTTCAATGCCCGCCAGTTCATCTCCTGGCTTCAGGACGTGGACGACAAGTACGACCGCATGAAGGTGGGTACTCACGTCCCTCCAGGGGTCATGGCGAGGTCCGTGTGCTAAGGCTCTTGGGGAGCCCTCCTGGCACCAGCTGTGGGAACCAACCTTGAGTCGTCCTCAGAGGTCACAGCGTGTGGCCACCACTGCTCTGGAAAGTGCTGACCAGGCCAGCAGCCTAGAGGGTGGGGAGGAGATGGACCAGTGGGGAGTGAAAAGCAAGTCATCCTCTGCAGGGACTCTGAGGATCCAATGAGCAGTAAGTAAAAGCAGGAACTTAACAAATTACTGTTGGGAAGTCAGTGCCCACATATATACTGTCCCCCCCTCCCTTTGGAGAAAGGGGAGTCTCCTGCCCCCACCCAGTGTGTCTGTGAGAGTGAGGGACTTCCAGGGGACAGCCTTACTGGAGACTCTTAACTGAGTGGTAGACAGGTGCCATGCCGCGTGTGGTGTGGGCAGGACCATCTTAGGGGCTCCCGGCGCCTTCAGGAAACAGGTGCTCTGGTCTAGATTGAAGCCAGGCTTGCGTCAGGCTCTGAGCAGTTGTGAGTGATGCTTCATCTTCATACCTCTTCTTTAAACAGCCATAAGTAACAACTGACTGGAAGCTTTATAAATATACAGGGAATACTTTTTTTTACAAAACAAGTTTTGACTACATTAAAATTAGACTTTGTACATTAAATATGCCCCATAGGTTTATTTTATTATGAAAGTAGAAAAACATGGCTCAAAAAAATATATTTTATAAAAAGGCATTTCACAAAGGAGATAAAATGGACAAGCTCTAAGAAAAAGATGTTCTGTATAATCATTAATTTTAGACTCACGAGTTAGAGATGTACCACCTAATGGGTGGTGTCTGGGTTGGGAGAGGGGTTGATAGGTGGGGTCTTGTTAAGTAGACAGTATCTATCAAATTTCAGAATTAGGGATATATATGCTAGATTGTTCCAGTGAACATTTTTGATCTGGAAACCCAGAGGTCCATCACTAATTCTGTCATTTGAGTGGGGTGGTATCATTCTCAGATACTAACTGGGGTTGGGCCTGGCCTGGGAAGGTATCAGAGCTGTGAGGAACATGGGTCCAGCAAAAGTAGTAGACAAAGCCCCAGCTTACGCCAGATGACTGCTTCTGGAAGGTGAGTGGCTGTTTTCCTACACAGCCGCTGTCACATGAACATTGCCCAGCAGAGTTCACTCCCTGGGCCCAGATTCCCCATTTGTTCCCAAAGTGTCTCTCCATCTCATTTAGCCCTTCCTTGTGCCATAGTCTCTACTATAAATGCAGATAGAACAGTGTTACTGGCCACAGATAATATAAAACAGTAGAAGCAAAGCTGTTAACGAGATTCTGGTCAGCAGTTGGGGGCCTCATAATACAGGGTGGGGACAGATTCCCCCATGTGATCAGCATTACTGCCACGTAAACAGATGGAAAACGTCCCCAGGTGTCACAACAGCCATCCTGCAGGGCCTGGACCTTGCAGGTGGTGGTTGAGCTCAGCTCGAGGCCCCTGTGCTGTAGTCCTCTTGAGTGCTCAACCCCCGCGGGCAGGTGGGTGGAGTGCCGGGTCCTCTGCTGCCCTCATCTGCCGTGTGTCCACAGACCTGTCTCCTGATGCGGCAGCAGCACGAGGCTGCGGCCCTCAATGCTGTGCAGAGGATGGAGTGGCAACTGAAGGTGCAGGAGCTGGACCCTGCCGGGCACAAGTCCCTGTGTGTGAACGAGGTGCCCTCCTTCTATG
>CAUYRH010140125.1:0-11804 GCA_963574655.1 Perodicticus potto
CTGTCTGCTATTTGAATTTCAGAATTTCTCGGTATGTCTGGAAAATTCTCTTTCATAATCTCATGAATAAGAGATTCTGTGTCTTGTGAAGCTGCTTCATCGCTTTCAAGGATCCCTATGAGGCGAATATTGGTTTTCTTCAAGTTATCCCAGAGCTCTCTGAGAGAGTGATCTGTTTTTCCCTTCCATTTCTCTTGCTCTTTGGAGGTTTGAGAGCGTTTGAAAGCTTTGTCTTCCATGTCAGAAATCCTTTCTTCTTCTTGCTCCATTCTGTTACTGAGGGATTCTACTGAATTTCTCAGATCTTTAAGAGCTGCAACTTCTTGTCTCAATGTGTCAAAATCTTTGGTCATTTTGTCTTTGAATTCGTTGAATTCTTGAGACATCTTTGGGTCATCTTTTGAATTACTGCTTGAAATTCTAATTCCATCTTTTCCTCCATTCCGCTGATCTTATTTGCAATCTAGATTCTGAATTCAATTTCAGACATCTCAGCCATTTGCCTATGCAGGAGATCTTGTGTTGTGTCTGCCTTGTTGTTACTGGGAGGTTTTGGTCTACTCTGATTATTCGTATTGCCAGAGATTTTCCTTTGATTCTGTTCCATGGTTGTTTTTCACCTTTGCGTCTGGCCCTTCAAGTGGTGGGCTCAGGGCCGTGTGGTTTTGCGGTAAGTTTTTGGCCAGCGCTGGGCCTGTAGAGAGGCCTGGCAGTCACCGGTGGGGTCTCTGGAAGAAGGCTGGCCTGTGGAGGCCCCGTAGGTGACAGGTGGAGGCCTGCGCAGTTGCTAGGAGTGACCCTGGCTGGGGGCCTGGCAGTCACGGGTGGAGTCCCTGGCAGAAAGCAGACCTACAGAAGCCCAGCAAGTTTGGGATGCAAGGACAGGTGGTCGCTGGGGGAGTTCCTGGCTAGGGGCAGGCCTGCAGAAGCCTGGCAGTTGCCAGCAGAGTCCCTGGCAGAAGGCTGGCCTGGAGAGGCCCCGGGGGTGCCAGGTGGAGGCCCACGCGGTCGCCGGTACTGTCCCTGACCAGGGGAAGACCTGTGGGGGCCCTGGGGGGGCCAGGCAGAGGCCCGCACAATCTCCACGGGAGTTCCTGGCCGGGGTGGGCCTGCAAAGGCCTGGCGGTTGCAGGCAGAGTTCCTGGCAGAAGGCAGGCCTGCGGAAGCCCTGCAAGCTCAGCCGGGGAGCCGCATGGTCGCCAGGGGCGAACTTGCAGGGGCCCTGCGGGTGCCAGGCAGAGGCCTGTGTGGTCACTGGGGGAGTTCCTGGCAGGAGACAGACCTGGAGAGGCCTGGTGGTAACTGGTAGAGTCTCTAGCAGACTGCAGATCTGTGGAAGCCCCACAATCACGGGCGTAGTGCCAGGCAGTTGCAGGAACGTTTCTGGCCATGGGCCACCCTGCAGAGGCCTGGCGGTTGCAGGCAGAGTTTCTGGCAGAAGGCAGGCCTGCTGAAGCCCTGCAAGCTCAGGCATGGAGCTGCACGGACGCCAGGGAATTTAGTGGCCAGGGGCAGCCCTGTGGGGACCCTGCAGGTGCCAGGCAGAGGCCCACGTGGTTGCTGGGGGAGGAGTTCCTGGTCGGAGGCAGACCTGTGGAGGCCTGGCAGTTGCAGTCAGAGTTTCTAATAGATGGCAGACCTGCGGAAGCCCAGCAAGCTCGGGGTGCAGGGCTAGGCACTCGCCTGCGGCTTCCCTGGCGGGAAGGGAGGGAGCCTCGCCGCGGCCCCACCCGTAGTCTTTTCCCAGCGGGGCTGTTGTTCCGGCAGGCGGGGGTGGGGGTGCTGCTCAGGGACCAACTCCCTCAGTCTCAGGGGGTTTAAGCTTCTGGTTTGTCAGGTAAGGAGGGAAGAGTGTACAGTAAGTTCAGAATGGTGGGGAAAACTTTAGTTCAGTTTTTCTGCCTAGCAATAGAGTTTTCAGAGTCACACCGGGGTGCTCAGGGGAAGCACACCTCACTTCCCACAGCAGTCTTCCATGGGGTGAGACAAGAGGTCCACAGTTCACTGCTTGTCTGTAGAAAACTTGCAGGAGCAAAAAAGGAGAATAAAAAGAAAGGAAACAGAAAAGCAAGAAACTCAGAGCTTTCTTGGGGGAGGGGATGGGCACTTTCCTTTCAGATGAATTTTGTACCTGAAGCGTGCATTCTTGGGGTTGCAGCCAGTCTCAGCAGAGGTTATCCGCAGAAATCACTTCTCTCTCTCGGCTGGGCTCCCAGTATTCAGCTTAATTGTGCAGTTTCTGGAGGTTATCTTCCCTTTTGGACAGGAGCCTTTTTCGGAAGCTGCTTCCAGTCAGCCATCCTGCTCCGCCCCCCTGTCTTTTAGATTAAAGGAGTTTTTATCTTTTAGATAAATATTCAATAATAGAATACCTGGAAAAAGTATTGTGTCTACTTTTAGTTCTTTGAAGTATCTCCACACTATTTTCCACAAATGTTGTACAAGTTTGCAGTCCCACCAGCAATGTATAAGTGTTTCTCTTTTTATCCACACCAGCATCTTTTGTTTGGGGACTTTTTGATAGCAGCCATTCTCACTGAGTTAGGTGATATGCCATTGTGCTTATTGTGGTTTTGATTTGTATTCCCCTAATGAGCATTTCTTACCATATTTTTATCAACATTAGTCTATCTTCTTTTTAAAAACTTCTGTTCATGTCTTTTACCCACCTTTTTATGGGGTTCTTTGATTGTTTTTTGCTGATTTGTTTTAGTTCTTTATAGATTCTGATTATCATCCCTTAATCAGATACATAGTTTGTAAACATTTTCATTAATTCTGTAGATTGTCTATTCAACCTATTGATTATTTCTATAGCTGTGCAGAACGCTTTAATTTAATCATGTCCCATTTGTTAATTTTTGTTGTTGCTATGATTGCCTTTGGGTTCTCTTCATAAATTCTTGACCTAGGCCTATGTTCATAAGAGTTTTTCCAGCATTTTTGTCTAGAATTCTTATAGTTTCATTCCTTAGGTTTAAGTTAATTATCATTGAGAATTAATCTTTTTGAGTGGTGAGAAGTGCATATTCTGTTTCAGTCTTCTAAATGTGTCTATCCAATTTTCCCAGCATAATTTATTGAATAGGAATTCTTTTCCCCAGTGAATAATATTGTCTTCTTAGTCAAAGATCAAATGGCTATATGAAAATTGTTTATATCTGAGTTGTCTGTTCTGATGTATTGATATATGTCTCTGTTCAGTGCCAACATTATGCTGTTTTGGTTACTATAGCCTTGTAGCATAGCTTGAAGTTTGGGAAAGCGATGCATCCAGATCTTATTTTGCTGACCACTGCTTTGGATATTTGGGCACAATGAATTTATGTGCAGGAATATTTTATTAGATTCTAAATACAAGCTTTTCTTTAGCCCTATTTGGAGAAAAAATAGTTCAAATCTTGCACTACAGTCACATTTCTTACATTATCTCAGACACAAAATACATTTCCTCTTCCTCTCTAAGTAAAATATCTTGAGTATATGACATTTTCCCTTTCACTTTACTATGAATGGAATATTACTTTTTCTATTCTTAACATGAATGGATATGAATACTCATAATTACAATAACGATAAAGTGACAAAATATGGATGGGAAAAGAAGCTATTACTTAACCAATAAGTGTATTATACAGTTCTTAAGGTCCGTATATACACAGTCCTAGTTAAATAGTTCCCTCTTTGAATCTATTCCATTGTCTAAAATTAGCTGATACTCTGACAAGTTTTAATTTGTTAGTTGTTAAGGTGATATGAAGTATCCAGATGTTTAGAATAAACTTTCAATTTTCAAAAATATAGGGTCAGGCATCAAAGAAGAGTTCCTCTTTTTTTTTTTTTTTTTTTTGTGACAGAGTCTCACTATGACACCCTCGGTAGAGTGCTGTGGCATCACAGCTCACAGTAACCTCAAACTCCTGGGCTTAAGCGATCCTCTTGCCTTGGCCAAGTAGCTGGGACTGCAGATGCCCACCACAATGCCTGGCTATTTTTTTTTGTTGGAGTTGTCATTGTTGTTTAGCAGGCCCAGGTTTAAGTTAATTATCATTATCAAACCTGCCTGCCTCAGTGTATGTGGCCAACATTCTAACTACTGAGCTACCAGTGCCGAGCTAAAGAAGAATTCCTCTTGATGTTGCCTCTTGGAACCAGTGTAACAGCTGGCAATGGGCATAAAATAAGGTTTGAAGGCCAAGCTGACCACTTGATAGCTATGTCCTTGGGCATATAATTTAACCTATTTGAGTCTTAGTCTCTTTATGAATAAAAGATGATAGTAATATTGTCCTCACAAATATTTTTAACAGTGAAATATAATAGTATGTTTATAAAATGTATATACAATATTACCTTACACTATAGAGCATTGTTTAATACACTGGGGGGGGGGTAAAAGTAATTCTCCATGATGTATGCATTAGCATTCTGTTTAGCTCAGCCTATGAACATTAAGTACCTACAAAGCATCAGACTTTGTGCTACGTTAACCCTTCTGATACAAAGATAAGACATGATGATTTATGTCCTTAAATATCTCACTGTCTATTATAATTCAGACATATGAATAGGTGATTCTAATCCAGAAAGATGCATACAGTGACAGAGACACACACATTTTATGGTATCAGAGCAAGAAAGATAGATTGAGGAAGGCAAAGGAAGACCACTGGGTGGATGAAAAACACTTGAACTAAATTTTAACTACTTTAAGTTTTGGAGGGTAATGAAACTAATCTGGAACTGTGAAATAGCTGTTCTTTAGTGAATGTAGCTTAGCAGAAAGCACGGTGTCTCTAAAGCTACACTATCTAGATTCAGCTCTACCACTTACATAGGGTAAATGGTTGAACCTCTTTTCCCCTCACTTTTCCCATCAATAAAATGAAGATAACAATAGTACCAAACACATACATTGAGAGTATCAAGTGCTTGAAAAATAGCCTGATAAGTAGTGAGCATCACATGTGTTATCTTAGCTTTTTCTATTATAATATTTTTAAGGAAATAATAACAAAAGTATAATTATTCACTTTTACATATATCTATCTGTAATGACAGAAATAAATATGGATCAAAAATACTTCCCTACTATATTAACGTGTAATTGTGCCTAATCTACTAGTGATAAGTGATGTTAGCAATCAGGACAAAGTTACATATAGTATCTGATTGTGTGGTGTTTTTTATTGTTGTGTGTTTTCATGTGCCTTCATGAGAATGTCAGAGTTTGAATTAAAGCAATGAACAAACATTAAATTTCTTCTTTAATGGGACATGAAATCAGGGACATGTTAGTACAAGTTTATGGGAATACTGCCATGAAGGAAATAGCAGTGTACACATGCATTAGAACTTTTTATAAGGGTAGAAAAAGTGTTACTGATGAAGAGAGGTTAGGTTGACCAGTAATGAGAAGAACTGAAAAACAAATTATAAAAATTGTGCATCAAATTGTGCATTAAAATCATCTGCTAACTATGAGCACCATAACAAACCAAATAAACATTGATAGAAAAACAGTTAGGAAAGCTTAAATGAAAATCTTGGCATGAGAAAGGTGTATTAAAAAATGGACCAAAAGGAGCACATTGATGATCAAAAGCAGGAACTCATAGGGCACTGTCCTTGACGGAGTTTTCAACCAGTAAACAAGTAATTGTAACAAACATATCAAGTGACTTATACGAACAGTAATATAACATTATTTGTAAACTGCTCTCTATTAATGAAAAACTATGAGAGGAATTTTCTTTCAATAATTATATAAAATGAAATAATTACTACACTGTCGAACATATAAAAATTTCTCAAAGGCCATCTAGTAAAAATCAATTGATTTTTATTCTGAATATTAAGATTTCTAGAGCAGTCTTACTTCAACTCTTGTTGAAAAGCATTGTACTTGTTTAAATGTCACATACTGCTTCAAGCAAAACTTTACATGTGATGTAATGTGTCATATGTAATTAAATACAGTTCTTTAAAAAGTGATAGTTCATAGTTATTTATTGCTGTGTAAGAAGTTATTCCAAAATTAACAGTTTAAAATGACAAATATTTATTCTCTCATGTAAGTTCTGAGAGTCAGTAAAGTATTTCAGCTGAGAGACTTTCTCAAAGTCTTTCACGAGATTATAGTCAGATTGTTAGCTCTGGCTATGGTCATCTCAAGGCTGGAAAATTCTACTTCCAAGATCACCACATGGATGGTGAATGGCCTTTGTTTCTTAGTAGCTATTGGCTGGAGGAATTAATTCCTCATTTTGTGGTCCTTCTCATAAGACTACTTACCATATCGGAGAGAACCAAGTGAGGGAAGGGGAACACCAGAAGTTGGAAATCATGGGAGTTATCTTGGAAGCTGACTAACACACTACGTCTCAAAAATTACATGACCCATGGGCAACTAGGCCTACAAAATATTCTCAGAAAAATCTAGAATGTCCCCTGATGTTAATGATAATTGATAACTTTGCATAACCTAGGGTTTATTCTTTCCTTGAATTCTCTGGGAATGTGCTATCAATACCATCCTCACTAACTCATTCTAGAGTTTTATTTTTTCTTGAAAGTTTTTTTTTAAATCCAATGTAAATTTAATCTGCATTAATTAAAAAGTATTTTGTATTCTTATGTACTTTATTGACTAAGAAAAAATGCCCAAATCTAATTTCTACTTTGTTTCAAAGCTTATCATTATGAAATTTTATACAGTTAGAAAAGCAAACAAGCAACTGTAGAGATGAATGTACAATAAAGACTTTCTTTTTCTTTTTCTTTTTTTTTTTTTTTTAGACAGTCTCATTATGTCACCCTCAGTAGAGTGCCATGGCATCACAGCTCACAGAAACCTCAAACTCTTGGGCATAAGTGATTCTCTTACCCCAGTCTCCTGAGTTGCTGCAACTACAGGCACCCACCACAATGCCCAGCTATTTCTTTCCTTTTTTTTTTTTAAATTTTTCCTCTGTGTGTTTTAATAGTAGTTTTTTTTTCCTTTTATTAATTCATATACACATAGATCATGAATATATTTATGCATTTGTGGGGTATAATGTATTGATTTTTTATATAATTTGGAGGGCTTACATCAAACTAATCAATTTCTTGGTTGCATTTTTCATTGTTGTTTAGCAGGCTGGGCTGGATTTGAACCTGCTAGCTTCAGTGTATGTGGCCGGAGCCCTATTCACTGACCTATGGGTGCCAAGCCAATAAAGACTTTCTTTAAGAGTACTCTGTTGCCTTATATTTCTAGTTTAGTGGCATAGTTGAGGAAATGTACATCTTTTTATGGACACCATTATCTAGTAGAATCTACTCAAAATTTCTGTGCTGATGCTGCCATTCTACATTTACTAGTACACAAACCATGGTTGTATAATAAAAATGATTTTCCAGGTTGTATTCACTGTTCTCACTTAGTTGAACTTCAAGATACTTCATGATCCTAGAAAGTTTAGTTCATCAACACAATTAGAACAGCATAACCTTCAAGTGTCACTGGAGCAATTTTTGATTTAAGAGCTATAATTTATAGGCTTGGTAGAAGAGCATTGTAGCAACTAGGGTGGCCTGCTGCTAATAGCATGTAGGCAATTTATGGCAAAGAAATGAAAATCAATGATAAGTTCAAATCACAACCATTAGCTATTAACATTTTCTGTCATAGATGAATATCACTGGGCTTCGCATGGCTCATTTATTTCTAGTACTCCCTGCCCTGTTGTCATGGGGTCTGTGTTATATTGTTCTGTTTTCTTAGCCCTCAATTATAGAACTGTTATGAAGTAGGGGTTGTGGCAGATAAACATGATATTTAAACTATTCACTTCATAAATCAATCAAATGACATTTCTAGGGTGTAATTGATATTTTATGTTGAAGTTTGTTGAGGAGTTTGAGGAGTTTGCTTAAATCTTGTTTGAAAGCATTATATTATGCCATCTGTTTTGGTACAGTACAGGTCAATGTATTGGTTGTATGCACATAATGGTGTGTGAAAACATACACCTTTATTAAAAAGAGATGTACTTGACAGAAGAAATTATAATGGGATTTACCGTCTGAAATTGACAAATGTGACAAGGACATTAGGGTTATATATGAACATGTTTAAATTAGGGTTAAAACATTTTGTTTAACTTTTGTTAAAAAAGTTTAAGTGTTAGTTTATTTCTGTACTTTTAACGTCAAACGACTATAATGGAATTTCTAATGTAGGACCTTACAAGAACTTGGAGGTCATTAATGGTTTTAACAGGAATAATTATTACAAGGCAATGGTGCTAGATCCATAAAAATGAAGAGACTAGAGAATTTTTAGTTGAGCTAGATTTTACAGGCATAGCTCCTTTCATAGCTCTACTAGGAAACACATGCACACAGTTGTAGAATATTCTTATTTTTAAAAACTGCAAAATAATTGAATATAAGGTTTGTGTCTGCAAGGCATACATGTAAGTATGAGTATAACTCATGTGACTTTTGTTGGCATGGAGAAAAGTTTCCTGGAATAAAATAAATCAACTTTAAATATAATCATTTAACTGGAGCTTTCAAACTATCATCTTCATTCTAAAATCCATATAATATGAAGCCTGAGACACAGTATAGCATATTTTTTTAACTTCTTGCTTTAGTTATAAAGGAAAAAAATTGATTTGCGAAAAATTACAGGAGAATTTGACAAATTAATGGCCCAATAAAGAACACTTAGGGTCTAATTTATAGCACTAGAACTCCCTGCAGGATAAATGATAATAAATCCTTTAAATATAAGTCAAAAAGAGGACATGTAGTAACTTGGGTAAATATAAAACAGTATAAATTGTTACCATTTTAAAACAGAAGAATGCTACACTAGCATCAAGTATGAATTTCATGATAAAATAAAATTGTCAGTAGAAGCAGGCTAAATTAGGTGGTAACTTAAGGAGTTAATAGAAATCTGTTAAGAGATAAGACCTTTTGACTTTACTCCCTACCATGAAGCAAAAATAGCAGAAGCTTCATGCATCAATAGAAGATAATAGTGCCATTTATTTCATTATTTCACTTACAGTCAAGCATATTCAAAATTTAAGCATCACTAGGCAGGAAACAACTGAATACCTGATCAATGTCTTTTTCATTAATCTCTCTCTACAACCTCAGGAAAAGATTTTACATAATTCAGTGTGTCCAAAAAAAAAATAATAATTTCCTTCACAAAATTATTCCTTCTTGCTATTAGTTGGATAAGTTTTGTCCCTACCAAAATTCATGTTGAAATGTGACTCCCCAATATAAAGATTTTAGGAGGTGGGGCCCAATAGGAAGTGTTTGGGTCATGAAAGGGGATCCTTCATACATGGTTTCTTGTTTTTTTAGCAGTAGTAAATTCACTCTTCTCTAGTGAGACTGGGTTAGTTCTCATGTAAATGGATTATTTCCCATAAGTGTGGGCTGTTATAAACCCGTGATGCCTCTTGGGTTTTCCCTCTTTTCATCTGTCTGCTTCCCCTTTGGTCTTTTCTGCCATATTGTGACACAGCATGAAAGCCTTCCACAGAAGCTAAACAGATGCTGGTTTCATCTTCTTCATCTTCCCAATCTGCAGAACCCTGAGCCAAATTAAACTATTTTCTTTATAAATTATCCAACCTCACGTATTCTGTGATTGCAATTCTAAATCTAATGAGGCACTTCACCATATCTCAGAGAATACCAGTATGCTTCCTCATACCAAACAATTGCCTATATTGGAGACCTATCTTCCTTATCCTTTACCTTTAGTCAGTCATAGAGTTCTAGCATTCCTTCTTCTAATACTAATAATTACGTATTCACCTACCATTATGACTAGTCTTCTATTTTTAAAATATAAAGATATATTTTGTATTTATCTTGGGTTTAGTCAATATACTTTACCAGATCTTTTGCCTTTTTGATTATACACTCCTTCTGAACTTATCCACACCTGTGACTTCAATTAACATTTGTAGGCTAATGATTCCAAAATCTCTATATCCAACCCAAAACTCTGTCTTGAATTGCACACATTCACATCCAAATTCCCATTGAACATATACACTTGGATTTCTCACAGACTTATCAAAACAAAAATGTCAAGAACTGAATTAAACTCTGATTTTAGCTCTGTTCCTCTTCCAATTTTTCTATTTCAGAAAAATAGTCAGTGACCTGAGCAAAAAACTTGGAATTATTCAAAATAAATTTCATCAACCATGTTATAAGGAAAAATAATATACTGTGCGATAAGTACTTAAAGAGATGGTATTTCTTCTGTTATTCAACAATCTACCTCTAAGTAATCTACCTGTGAGTGCTACCTAAGAATGAATGATGGCTAAATGCAATGATAGTCACTCTAAACATGAACACACAGATCAACTTTTTCTAACCTTCATATTAATGGATGTGCCTCTTTGATGTAGGTTTATCTATACTATATATTTCCATCTAATCCTCTCAACATGCATGTGTGCTATCGTTCAATATGTATTATAGTCCAAACTTCTTCATGACATCAAACTGTTTCCATATAAATTGCAAAAACTATTTCCATGCAGATTGTAGCTCAAAAAAATAAAAAGTTAGAATAGTAAATATTTGACATTTTATTTCAAAAAAGTTAGCAGATGAGTAATGCAAGATAAAATAATCCTTTTTGAGAAACTTAGTTCCAGAGTAACTGGATACTATGGAACATGGGCTTAGATTTTTCTATTGGTCAGCATATGTGTAGTACATGGGAATTTCATATTACTCTGCCAGAAAAACAAAATAAATTAAAATATTTAGTTTGTCTTTATTATATAAAGGTAGACCTCAAAAACTCATCTCAATCATAGACTCCCAGTAAAGGGTGTATGGGTAAGTAGTTATAATACTTTGATTCTATATTTCATTGGTATTTTGTGTAATAATTTACAAGAAAATATGAAGCGTGGTGACAATTATCTTAACAATATTTCTATTTTAAATATAGCATTAAACTAATATTCCATTCCAAAATCATTATAAATTATATTTTCATCATTTTATAAAACAAGATGTTTTCTGAGATTGTCTTCCTATTTACTTTAAGCCAAGCTGCTTCTTCAATTCACTATCTCCTTGGTATTCTCTCAATGTTCTATTATTTAAAAAGCATTCTGTTATAAGTAACTTTAGTAAAATATTGTTCTCAAATAAATTCCCTAAAATGCAGATAAATATGGTAAGGTACATTCTCATCTGACTATATCTGAAGTCTTTATTTTCTGGAATTTCCCCGTTGGTACTCCTAGTAAAGCCATCCAGAAATTAATAGTTTTCTAAAACTTGCACAAATTTATTTTTTACATGTAAATTACTAATTTCCATTTTTTCTTGGATATATTAGTTGGTGCAAAAGCAATTGCAGGTTTGGACCATGGATTTTAAATCATTATAAGAAACTTCAAACATATTTATTAATAAAAATAGGCACCTTTACAATCAACACATTGTTGTCAAAGAGAAATAAATTTGCTAATTCCTGTAGCATTAAAATCCATGCTTTGGGATTTTATGAACTCTTGGAAAGCACTTCGGTAGGGTGCATGAATGTTAATTATTGAAATTGCTCCATGTTGAGTGCTTCAAATATGTAGTGTCTATCCTTTTCTTTCCTTATTTTTCTTGTTTTAAATCCCATTGTATCTGCAAATAAAATTGCAGCCCCTACTTTTTTCTGATTTCCAATTGCTTTTATTGTAGATGTCCATCCCTTCACCTTGAGTGTTTTTTTATGTTAGGAGGTCAGATGAGTCTCT